>JAXCGZ010006515.1:5000-20000 GCA_037179515.1 Halocaridina rubra
AAAAACAATCCTACTCGTTTTGGAGTTCTCGATATATAATAATGTTCATAGCTACTACCTTACATAATGGTATTGATGCTCCTTTGGAAGCTCTCCTAAAAAAAAAAATAAAAGCTTAGTCCTGCATTAGAGCAAAGAACATGTCTTTTGCTATTCTAATATATAATATATATATATATATATATATATATATATATATATATATATATATATATATATATATATATATATATATACATGTCTGTGTGTGTGTGTATGTGTGTGTGTGTGTGTTTGTGTGTTCTTGTTTTTCAGTATATTGCATACTTCCTTACTTGAGGAGTAAAGGATAAAACTGATTTGTCTAATATACTGTAAAACTTGAAGATATTTAATATTGTATTATTCCAATACAAGAGAAAGGAAAATGAAATTATTACTGAACTTTAGTCTACTTGCCTGTCTCAATGTCTTTTCATTCTTCACCTTCAAGTTTTTGACTGCGATGATTATCTGCAGCAGATGACGTCATGTGGCCTAAAAACTTATATAACGTTTTCGTGCCCAGCCTCAGGTATCAATAGCATTGTTATTTTCATCACTTTAATTTAACCTTTACCCCCCCCCCCACCCCGAGCCTCCCCGGACTCTCTCTCGAGCTCTCTCTCTCTCTCTCTCTCTCTCTCTCTCTCTCTCTCTCTCTCTCTCTCTCTCTCTCTCTCTCTCTCTCTCTCTCTCTCCCTGGTTATTTACTCCCCTCTCCATTTTAATCCTTTCCTCGGATTTTTCCTACTCCTTCCCATTTAAATCCTTCCCTTACATAAATCTTTCTCTTTCTCTCTTAACCCCTTCATTGGTTTATCTTTTCCTTCACCCCCTTAACTCACCTTCGGGTTATTCCCTCTCCTCCCCTTGAAATCATCTCCCTCGGGTTTTCCCCTCTCCATTCCTTTAAATTCCTCCCTCGGATTATCCCCTCTCCATTCCTTTAAATTCCTCCCTCGGATTATCCCCTCTCCATTCCTTTAAATTCCTCCCTCGTGTATTCTCTTTCCTTACCCTTTAATTTTCCTTTCGGGTTTTGTCCCTTATGTAACTTATATTCTGCATCTCGTGCCCTAAATCGCTCCGTCAATTTAACTTATTTCTCCAAAATTTTACCCGTTTAATTTATACATTTCTCCCTCCTCTGACAACCTCTCTTTAAATATCACCTTTACATAACCTCCCCCCTCCTTTAAATATGTCACTTTGGCTAGTCCTTAATATATCTCTTTTGCGTTCCTCCTTTAAATAGCTGGATTAGGTTTGTTATTGTTGGCTATCTCTGAGGTTCTCTATAAATATGTCCTTTGGTATCTCCAAGAGTTCTCTTTCTATATCTCCCTTTGA
Source organism: Halocaridina rubra (assembly GCA_037179515.1). Lineage (NCBI taxonomy): Eukaryota > Metazoa > Arthropoda > Malacostraca > Decapoda > Atyidae > Halocaridina > Halocaridina rubra. Next base: position 6,372 of record JAXCGZ010006515.1, read on the forward strand.
TCTTCTGCTTTTGAAAATATCCCTTGGTATACCCTTGGGATTCCCCGATCTTATAAAATATTGCTCATCGCGTCTCCCACTTTTATAGATACCCCCATGAGTAGAAGGGGGGGGGGCGTGGTTGACCCGAAAGGGAAAACATCTCTCCTAAATTCCCTTCTAAACATCTTCCATGCTATATATCTCCCTTGCCTCTCAGCCCTTTATACAACTTCCTTGAATGGCATCAGTAAATATTTCCCTTTCTATCTCTTGGGTTTATTCTATAAATCTCTCGTGTTTGATGTTCTCCTCCCCCTTTCCCCTCATCCTCCCTCTCTTGACTTATACCACCCACTCCATTAAAAACTGTTCTTGGTGTAGCCTCCCACCGTCTCCTGCACCTGCAAATGGGGTTTATAAAGTTAGCTTTTAATTGCATTTAAGGTTCTCATTATAGACGGCCGCGCCAGACACGGGACTACGTGATGGTTGCCTTCAGTTTTACCCAATAATGAATGGTCGCTTCAGACTCGTCTAGACAGCCATCTTTCAACTGCTCTTCAAAGTTTCGTAGATCGGGCTTGAAGTATATATATATATATATATATATAATATTATATATATATATATATATATATATATATATATAATATATATATATATATATATATATTTGTATAAATCAAAATGTTTCAAAGACGTTTGGTTTGTATAACATATGGGAGACAAACTTTCCATAAGAAGACTTTCTATAAAAAATGAAAGAGGCTCTACAATGCAACTCCCTGTATTTATTATTGAAATTAGAAAGTTACAAAAGAAACTACCAATGTTTCACTGTATCAGGATGGCATTACAGAAACTAACTACGAGTACCTAACTCCTTAAACAGAAACTACAAAGAATTAACCAGTAATTTTTACTGAATCTAGAAAGTTAGAAATATCATATTTTCTTTCATGAATTAAATTTTTTTATTTCTTACCGAAAGAGAAGACCTCTTGCTAATACGGAAGGTATAAAACTATTTAACATTTGCTACTGAAACAGAAGAACATAAAGAACTAAAGAAGTTCTTGCTGAAACAGGAAGGTTTCAGATACATCTACTTTTCAAGTTCAAATCAAGGGTGAAATTCCATTCAACAAAAATGACACCCATAAATGAATATTTATCAGTAAGAAACATAAAGATCAACTCAACTAGAAGTCTTCAAAGCTCAGTGGAGCAGCGACTGGTTCACAACCAAGCACGAGGTCCAGGGAAGTCCCAAGAGCAAGTTTTGTTTACAAGTAAAACGTCTCTTCGCGAGAATTGCTTATGGAACGAAGGAGAAGGTAGTGGAGTGCGTCTCGTTACCCTTTGCAGAGCATATATGGGCTAGATTCGCTCCCGGATATGAAGGGTGTAGAACAACAAAAATGATGTGCTAGTTCCTATCAATTCTTTAGAGTCTAGACTATGTGACCAATCCATTAGATGAATGAGGATGCTGAGGAGAGATATCCTAACGAGGTCTGGATAAGAAACAATATCAGCTCAGAAATCTAAAACAACAACAATATCAACAACAAAAACAACAACAACAACAAATAATAAATAAATAATAAATAATAATAATAATATTAATAATAATAATATTAATAATAATAATAATAAATAATAATAATAGCAGAAAAATATAAAACTGAGGAATTTCGATTCGTCTTGGAAAACAGCCAAAAGACAGGTGCGAGTTGCTCTGAAAGATGAATGCAGAAGTCTCTCAGCTGCATCTGGATGCAGTAGGTAGAATAGGATGGCTAAAAAAAGAGTGAAAGCTCAAAGATGACAAAAAGAGATAGAAGATAAAGTTTGAAAAAGAGAGGAAATTTATTGATTAATCTAACTGGCAATGAAGTTAGGACAAACACGATAAATAAAAGATAAGGTATGAGATAAGGGAAAGAAATTGCTAATTGTGCTTTAAGGGAAATTGAGATTATATATATATATATATATATATATATATATATATATATATATATATATATATATATATATATATATATATATATATATATATAAAGATTGTTACGCCAGGACGGGCCAAAAAAAAATAAAAAAATAAAACAGCCCTCTTCTGGCCTGGGCACGAAGAATACATAAAGTAAAGAGAAACAGAGATGGAGAGTGTAATGACTTATCAGCTGTGAAGGAATGATTAAAGATGTGTAATGAATATCCAAGAATATTCAGAGTAGCTGTAGGCATAGAAAAAGAACCGTAACTGAAGGAAGACTTAACATCGAACTGTCCTGGACAGTCCTATTTAAGTTCAGAAAACCTTCAGCGGTAATATAATGAAAGAGAAGGATTTTGATACGATGATAAAGGAATAATATTGGTTTGCTTTAGTGAAACTTAAACAAAATCAATAAGAAACGAAACGTGAGGGATAGGATAAGAAAGAGGTGCAATTAGGACAAAAAGAATAATTTCATTAAAGGCTCACAAAAAATAATTCGCCGAGATGTGTATATTAGGTGAGAAAGGGGAATAAAATATTTATAACATGTAAAGAGTTATTAAACACAATTATGATTAAAAATACCAAATGCAATGGTATCTCTCGTGAGTAGTCCTTGTCATTTCAAATGGCTCAGGGAGGTGAAATATTATATTGGTAAGTTCAATGGAGGAATATTGCTTTTAAGAGATTCACTTTCGATATGGGGAAACTGCATGTTCCACAGTTCTAAAGAATATAAATATATAAATGATTACATAAATTGAAATAATGAAATACATAATTAAATACATAAGGATATAATGCATATAAACACACTAGGAAACACATATGAGTAAATCAATAACATTGACATATGAGAGATCTGATATAAGGTGGATAAAAAAGCTTTAAATTCTTGCCATCAAGTCACACGAATTAGGAAGACAATAATTATAATATTAACATCTCATAATTCAAATAACCAGTGTTTAACAAAATACAATTACGAATACTGATAATATTTGTACAAATTCTTAAGCAGCATATGAAAACAGCAATTGGAATATTGTTAAATCTTATGCTATGAAATAATGGGAAGAACTGTATATACTTGAGTTTGATTCGTAATAATATTGCTAACTAAACAAGGACAACATTTCCTGAGTCAAACCTCACTTTTATGTTCAAATTAGAACGCAAAAACTTTCCTGAACTGAGTTTAAATAGTATATATATTACGATGTAAACTAGAGCAGTATTTCCTGAGGAAGTCACACCTCACATGTTCTGAACAAATATAGTACACATTCCGGTTATTCTATTTACCGTTTTTAATACAATATCGCAAATATAAATGAAGACTTGCGTATGTTTAAACAATGACGTAATACATATTATATTAATAAAAGAAGGACTTTTCTATCACCTGTTCAGGGCTGTAAACTGGGATGAGTGTGGGGGGGGGGTTGCTATGAAATGAAACAATGTGCGTGATGCAACTTCGGCTGTGGGTACCCACTTACCCGTGGGTAACCCAAGAGGTGTTGTGGTGAGGGGTTGTGGGGAATGGTGATGAGTCTTTATCCCAAGAAGCTAAAATGGATGAGATGGGAAGAATTGGATTTCTGGTGAATTGGAGCTGTGCTTTGGCTCGACCATCCTCCCATGCAAAGGGGATTAAGGCCAATGTATGTGTATGTACGTATCAATGAAAGTGTTAGAATTATTTAGTTTTTGATGTAATGGGAAAAAGAATACTTAATAAAATCCCAGCTACCGAACACGGCTACCCAGTTCTCTTTAATTGTCAATGAGATACTCATAACCTAAAACGTATTGGTTCTTTAACAACTGATAAAATCTGCAAATAAGGAAAGCACGTGCACGCATGCTAGTAATGACATCGTATTACAGTAAGAACATACTATTACAATGACGTATATTTATAATAATGATAATCATGCAACTATCCAAGTTAGTAAAAACTTGGCGCCTACAATACTGCCTCATATATATTTAGCAACAAACAAAGATTAAATATAGAAAGTTCACATTAAAAAAATCTCTTGATAACCATAACACGTAAATAATGGAAATTAACATGCTTGTTTTTCAAGCAGAGAAATATATGGCAAAAACAGAGAAAAAGAATTCCTGACTATGTACAACAAACAGACTTGCATAAGCTTTCTCTATGCTGCGGTCTTTTGGATTATAATAAACAACATTTGTTAGCACCATAATAAAAATGAAAATAAAATAAATGAAAGAATATATATATATATATATATATATATATATATATATATATATATATATATATATATATATATATATATATATATATATATAAATATATATATAATATATATATATATATATATATATATATATATATATATATATATATATATATAAATATATATATAAATATATATATAATATATATATATATATATATATATATATATATATATATATATATATATATATATATATATATATATATATATATATATATATATATATATATATAAATGGATGCCACAGGTAGCAACATTTTCAATAGAATCCAATATTCATTATTCTGTTTCGATTATAAAAGAGTACTCCTTGTAAGTCACAATAAAATACATTACATTATCCATTACTTATTTAGTCAATATTAAACAAAATCAATTACTCTCTCTCTCTCTCTAATTTTTAAAGCATATATGAAGGATGGGCATCACAACCAATAACTTGAACATGTGGAGATGCTGTTCCATCATTGAAGCCACACCACACATCTAAGAGCGTATTCATAAGCTACGCTGAGATATAAATAATAAAAAGAAAATAAATAAACAAATATTGAGTAAAATGACGTTTTTGAAAAATATACTTTAAAGAAAGAAAATTCCGACTCAATTTACTGTATTTCTGACCGTTACGGCTGTGGTAAAGAACATACCCCATAGTGAGTGCGAGAGGGAATCTCATACCTCCCTACCAGTGCATCATTGTGTGTGTTAAAATACTTACACACACCCAGTCTGATAGGCTCAGCGCAAGAGAGGCATATACTTGAAAACGACACCAAGCTCTGAATTTGACCACCCCTCCTTACACCCCCATCACCAAATACTCTCCTTATGGCTACCCCCCCACCTGAAAGGGGAACACGTTCCTCGACGAAGGTACTGGCCAAAGACAGAGGTATCAAACCTAGGTCTGTGTTCCCAAGGAAGGATTTTCACCTTCTAAGCTTTCCAGAAGGTATATCTCTCGCGGAAAAATTTCAATGGAGGAATAAATTCCTTCCCATTCACCATCATTCGCTGAGCATTCCCAACCAAAGCAAATGGTGGTTTAATCATCTATATGTCATGAGGAAAAACAAGCATCTTATTGAAGAATTGCAAAAGGGTGTGCATGGGGGGCTCCAATTCGTGTCAAAGGATAAGCCACCTCTTAGAACATTTTTCATTAAAGGGTTTCCTACTTATTGGAATAAAGAACAACTACACTCCCTCTTAGAAAATGAAGATGGAAAATACATCGAAAGCCTACAACGCTTAAAGTATGATGGAAAAGAATCTTCGACTCTAAAGATGATGTGGAAATCAATTGAAGTCAATCCTCCAGAAGAAATTGTCCTTCTTCCAGGGATTAAAGATCCCCCTATCCTCAAAGTGCAAGAAAAATCTTCAACCAACATCCAGCGCTCCCTCTATTGCCAGAAGGGGCACACTTATCAAAAATGTTCAGCAGAGACTGCTGGGCCCATCACAACAACTCCTCGGTCCCGGACTTGCTCGCGATGTGGCACAGTCACTGAAAATATGTGGGAGCATAACTGTTCCCAGCAGAATGAAGATAGTATCACCTCGGAGAGCCAAGATACAGGATCTGCCGAGGGTGAATCATTACTGACAACTACAGATGAAGCAGTTCAGGTACAAATTGTAGCAGTGAAGGAACAAATCACTGCAGTGAATGAACAAATTGTAACAGTGAATGAACAAACTATCAGAGATAACGACCGAGAACTACAGTGCAAAAATAACTCCTATGAAAAGATGCTCAAAAACTTAAAAGAGCAAGTAGCTACATTAATGATTCAGCTTGAAAACATGACAAATGAATCATTTAAGGTTTGTCCTATATCATCTCAAAATGATAATGGCAGTGACAAGGAAATAGCTCAAAGAACCCGAATAACACGAGCTGCTAAAATCAAAGGTAAAGCCCTCATACTTGAACAGGTAAAATTCCTTAACACTGCAGATAATTAGATGCAGATATCACTCTCCCAACTTTCTATTCTTTAATTTTCACACCCTTCTTACTACAATGAACCTGTCTCTTATCTCTATGTCATACCTTTTCTTCATAAATAGATATGTGTGTGTGTGTGCATGTGCATGCATATATAAGGAGATTCTCATGTATGTAGGTATGTGGGTGTATGTGTATATGTATATGTATATGCATATACGTGTGTCTATCACTATTCCTATAGCTGTTGGTGTGAATACTGTTGTGACACTAGTGATTGTTATTATAATCATTAACTTCATGATTATTGCTATAATTAGGTGTTTTCATGTGTGCATGTGTGTGTGTGCATGTGTCTGCATATATATATGCAGGTATGTGCACATATATATGTGTATGCTTGTATGTGTGAATCATCATTCTCATAACAGTTACCATAACTGCTGTTGTGACACTGGTGATTGTTACTGTACTCATTACTTTTGTGATTATTACTGTAATTCTTGTTATCAAGGCCCTAATTATGCGTTCTGATCTTTTCATGCATTACAAAATCTTAACTTTCAATATTCATTCTTTGAAGAAAAGATTTGTGGATATTTTGCACTATGTTAAAAAAGAGAAACCAACATTTGTATGTCTGCAAGAAAGTTTGCACTCTCATCAGTTGTGCAACATAAGAGACTATTCCAAATATTCGCTTGATAGTAAGCAAGGCCTCACCACTTATATTAGTAACTGCATTCCCCATCAGTTAATCGAAACCAGCACTAATCCAAGTAATGATGGTGAGGATAACAAGAATGTCACATATATGCTTTTCAAAATAAATGTCAAAACCAATCCTTTTTATGTTTGTAATACATATATTGGAACTGATGCCTTTAATGAAGCAAAATTACCACATCCCCTTATGTATGAGAACATTATATTCACTGGAGATTTTAATGCAAGGCACAAAGAATTTGCAGAAACATCTGATAACATCTGTAATTACAATGGCAGACGGCTCTATGAGTTTATTAGTGATAACAATTTTACCTTACTAGGACCACGTTTGCGTACCCACCTTAGAGGTGGTAGACTAGACTACATATTTTATCATGGTTTAGAATATGGGAAAGACTTTACTTGCAGAAGAATAGACGATCTATTGTCTGACCATTTTGCACTTGAGAGCACATTCTTACTCGATTCCGGCATTTGTCAAGCACATAAACGAAAGCAGATAAATATTCCTATTGAATTCGTTGCCCCTTTTCGCTCTTTTATGGCTTCTACATTTGAAAATATAGATATTCAGACCATTACAGGCCAAGAAATCTATGATCTCTTAATAGAACGGATATATTTATTCCATAGAACTTACATACACAAGCCTAAACACAAGGCAATCAAGAAGAAAAACAATTGGACAGAAGATAACAAGCTAAACACATTTAAAAAACAGGTAGACAGTGCAGTTGATATGTATAAAAGGGACAACAATGCAACCACTCTTGAAAATCTGCTACTTACTCTACGAGAGTACCGTGAGCTTAAAAGTGATGTCCGAACTAAGCACTTTCAAAACTTCCTACAGTCTATCAATGCTCATACGAGTAGTTCTAAAATCTGGCAGTCAATTAATGCTCTGGTTGGCAAAAACATCAGTGTGTCACAAACAAATGATTCCCAAACTCTTGCTGAAGAACTTCTCTTACAATACTCTAAGACATCTTCCTTTGAAAACCTTCCTTGCGATATTCAACAACGATTAAGAAATCTTGACTTTGAAAGAATGATGAACATAGAATTATCCTGTGCAAGAACAATGGAAGAGGACAGATTCATTGACTACATAACCAAAAATGAGTTGGACTTTGCTCTCTCCCATGGGAAGAGCACCTCTCCGGGTGAGGATGGCATTACGTACCAAGTAATCCGAGATCTTAATGATGATATTTGTAATGGTATTAATCCAATTCAGTTTTTATTCAGCACTATTTATAATGAGGGCACACTTCCAGAACAATGGAAAAAAAGCATTATTATTCCAATTCCAAAAAAAGAAAGTACAAAATTAAGACCTATCTCTCTGACATCCTGCTTCTGCAAAGCCTTTGAGAGAGTCATTCTTAACAGACTTGATTTCACACTCGAGGGAAAATTATCAAATAATTTGTATGGATTTATGAAAGGAAAAAGTACCAAAGACTGTTTTGTAGAATTTATGAATGTTGAGCACTGCTCTGAAGTCACTGTTTTTCTAGATTTGCAAAATGCCTTTGATATTGCAAATAGAACCGTTATTTTGGATCATTTAGCAACTTTAGGGGTCAAAGGTAAACTACTGCAACTAATTAGATGCTACCTAAGTAGTCGAACCTCTAAAGTGTACTATAAAGGATATCTTACTTCCAGCGAAAAGGAATTTACACTGGGAACTCCTCAGGGAGGAGTTCTGTCTCCCCTTCTCTTTAACATCTTAATGGATAAGCTTCTCAAGTCTCTCAGACTACCAAATGATGAATGCACCATCATATGTTATGCAGACGACATATGTATAAGGGCACCTTCTGCCAATGATATGCAAATAATACTTAATGACTTTTCTCAAGTATCAAAAGACATTGGTCTTGTCATTTCAACTCCAAAAACAAAGTACTTTTCCAGTATCTCGCAAGAGCCTCACCTTGTATTAAGCAATCAAATGGTTAAGGTGTGCGAAAATCACAAATATTTGGGAATACCAGTTCCTTCTCCCCCTCACACAGAGTATGTCAAAGATTTGTGTGAAAGACTGCAACAGAGACTCAGACCGTTAAAGCTTCTTGCCAATAGGGTATCTGGTGTTGGAATTAACATATGCCGAACTTTCTATCTCGCATATGTCAGGTCATTAGTCGACTATCACACCCTGCAGCTCTGTACTATGACTACCTCTATCTTAATACCCCTAGAAAAAATTCAGAACAAAGCTATGAGGATTATTCTTGGCTGCCCTATGAGCACCAGAATTATAAATATGCAACATGAATTAAACCTCCCACCTTTGATAGAACATATCAAACAGTCAGCTGTGATATTTGGAGTTAAACTAGCGAAATCAGCTCAGCCTCATCCATGTAATGCTGGTCATTTGCAAGGGCTGCAGTCAGCGCCAACAATCATTAAATCACTAATAAAAAGTAACATACAGTATGAAAGACAAATTCACCCCAAAGTATTTAAGCTTATAACCAATGAGACAAAAAAACATAATGTAACACTCTTTACTGAGAGTGGTCCTGAACGATTAATAAATCCTTGCAAGAGGATTGGGCCAGAAATTCTCTTTCCAATATTATCATCTGGTCCGAATGTTGCTCCAATTATTAAAAAACATCAATGGTTAGATGAAATTGAAGCCTTTATTGAAACTAGTTTCCCAACTAACAATGAAACACTCTGCATTTACACTGATGGGTCTCACACACGCAGTGCAGGAGGGTCTGGGTGCAGCATTGTAGTTTATGAAAATTTTGAAGGGCAGCAAATATTTGACAAAGCACTGAGTATGCCAAAATGGTCATCAATCACCGAATGTGAAATTGTTGGTCTAAAACTTGCTATTGAACATGTTCTCAGTGCTAGGAGAAATGCTATCATATTCTGTGACTCGCAGAGTGCGCTTCTGTCACTGAGATCATTAAAAAGCTCCTACAAAACTCACATGGCTGAAATTCAAGAGGCTCTTATTGATTGCGCAAAACTTAAACTCCAAGTTAAGTTTTCATGGGTACCCTCCCATGTTGGGATAGTAGGTAATGAAAAGGCTGACAGGCTGGCAAAAATGGCAACTGAGAGTTCAGTGTCTGAATCTATAACCACACTGACTCAGTTTAAAACAATGTTGTATAATGAGATTATGGAAGAGCAAGAACTTTCTACACTCACACAACATGTAAGCAGCTGTTCGATCCAACATTATGAAAACTTCAGAAGGCTGAGACACAAATACAGCATGGGTAAAATGTTTACAGGTGACTGTGATAGAGTTGCTGCCCGTATAAGACTTGGTTATAGAAATATATGGGAGGTGAATTGCGAGAAAACTGGTAGAAAGCACCCAGAACACTCAAAATGCCATTTATGTGAGTGTGAAGGGGGCAACAATTTAGTACACTACATTGCAGAGTGCACAAAGCTTAAGGACTTCAGACCTCTTGGCCTGAGCTACTTTGAACTTTGTGTGCACTTTTGCAACCCAGAGAACTTATATCCTGTACTTAGTGTATACCCAACGTTGAAAATGTAATTCTTTTACCCTCTTCTCCGTCTACATCTTTTCCCACATTTATGTGGGGTCGATGTTTCTGGTCAGTTTTCTCCATTTATTTCTGTCCCATACCTCATCACCCAACAAACCTTTAGACCTCAGATCATCATTGATGCAATCCATCCACCTACGCTTTGGTCTCCCTCTCCTTCTACCCTGTATATCCATTTCCATCACCCTCCTCCCAACATACTGTTCATCCCTTCTAACGACATGACCATACCATCTTAGTCTACTTTCTTGTATATTATCTGATATTTCTATAACTTTGAAAAAAAAAAAAAAATAAAATACCTTCTCTCTCTCTCTCATATGCCTTTTTATATACATAAGCCACTTTTCCCCTTATAAGGTGAGTGGCTGAGTAAAGGAATAATGCTCTGACTTTCTGGGAAGAGAAAGTACAGAGAAGGGTTCTTTCATTCCCTTCGCTCCGCCCCACTTAGTCTACTCTTACGACACGCAGGGGAACATGGAGGAAGTATTCTAACCCCCTCCCTCAAGAGCTCATATGTATGTATATGTGTGTACATGTGTGCATGTATGTGTATATGTATATGTATGTGTATATGTATTTATATGTATATATGTATGTATATGTGTATATGTATATGTATGTGCATGTCTATATGTATCAATAATTACTACTTTTGATTCATAACTCTATCTATATACAAAAGCTGTAGTATTGATGATGGTAATAATAATAATAATAATAATAATAATAATAATAATAATAATAATAGTAATAATAATAATGATAATAATAATAATAATGATAATAATAATAATAATGATGATAATAATAATCATGATGGTGGTAGCAATGGTTGTGATAATAGTGATAATGGATTAATTGACGTAATTCTCTCTCACGTACATAATTTGAAGGGTGGAGAAGGGGAAAGGCTTTCAGTCTTTCTCTTTCTTTTCCTTCCAAATTTATCCTCCATTATATGGCACTGTGTTTATGTGTATGTATGTATGTATGTTCAGGTTTATATGTGTACGTATATGCAATTAAGTACATGCACTTTCCTCTACTGTGTTACCCTCAGATGACAATGATGTGTATGAGTATGCATGGATGTGTCTTTATCTGTAGTAAGGACGAATAACTCCTTTTGCTGAAATGAATACCACAAACCTCTCTCTCTCTCTCTCTCTCTCTCTCTCTCTCTCTCTCTCTCTCTCTCTCTCTCTCTCTCTCTCTCTCTCTCTCCTTGATATGTATGGCTATGAAGCCCCAGTGGTGTTTCTATTGCTCATCTAATTAATGCATGCATGTATATATATATATGTGTGTGTATGTATGTGTGTGTATATATATATGTATGTACCTACTTATTATTCTAACCTGAAAATTGTTATTCTATATCTGCTTCAAATTGTCTGCAGTAGTACTGTTGAAAAGTGAAACTTTTTTTTTTTTTTTGGTTGGATGTTCACCCTTGAGGGTGAGCGGACCTTCGAAACGGAACTTTAATGATAGCACTCAACAAGGGCTATTGAAAATATTGTCACAATGATTACTCTTCAAGTACTCTTCAATTATTAACTATATTTTATTATTAATTACTTGCTATGATATTTTAAATTAATTGCAAATTCTATTAGTATGTTATTTATACATAACCACATAGATTGTAATGTTATCAACTGCAATATGACTGGGAGTGCCCATGTGCACATGTCCCCATGTACAGTTATCTGAATAAATAAAAAAAAAAACGCTGAGTTATAAGGAACTACCACAAAAAAGTAAACCGCTAGTCTTATAAAGTTCAAGCCAAGAAATGGATGCATTGTACTCAAACCCATCTAAAACGATATGCCCTAATTTCACCATCCATTCACTTCTTTTTTAGAGTCATTCCCCAATTCAAACCCATTCCAATTTAAGAAAACCAAAGAAAAAAAAAGTAGGAGTTTCTTTGACCCCATGAAGATGCCAATACAGGAACCACCTCTTCCTTGGTGAGTAAAAGGGCAATGCGGAGTGACAAAGACTCGGGTATTTGAAGTATGAATTCCAATGCCCTACATGGAGATGGGTCAAAGGTAAAAGCCAAGAGAAAGCCCTTCGGTGCCCTACTACGCCTCTTCTTCTTCTTCTTCTTCCTCCTCCGCCTCTTTCTCTTCCTTCTAATCCTCCCACTCTTCCTATTTTTTCACCTGCTCCACCTCCTTCAAGGAATGTAGCTCGGAATCACCTGACCATTATAATCATCCCATCTGCTTGTTCCTTTTACATTTGGCTATTTTTCTCATAATGTTCTTCTCTCTCTCTCTCTCTCTCTCTCTCTCTCTCTCTCTCTCTCTCTCTCTCTCTCTCTCTCTCTCTCTCTCTCTCTCTCTCTCTCTCATATTTCAGTATAAAATCTGAGTATCAACTAGCGATGCACTGTCTGCTTTATAATTATTATTATTATTATTATTATTATTATTATTATTATTATTATTATTATTATAATTATTATTATTATCATTATTATTATTATTATTATTATTATTATTATTATTATTATTATTATTATTATTATTTAGACTTATTACACGATTTGTAGACATTTAATCATGCGTAAAAGTACCTTAAATACTAAAGTATATCTAAAAGCTTAAAAGTCAATATGGCCAAAGGCTTTAGACGATTAGGATGTAATATTAAAATAATGCATTTTTTTTCTATTTTTAACCCTTTCTAAAGACTCCCTCCCTAAAAACACAAGCACCACTGCATTTACAATCCTTCAGTGATTTCAATATTTTTTAGTAAAATATTTCGAAGACCCATTACCAATTCCTCTCTTTATTTAAAGCCTTTAATTTAAATGTGCCTTACTATTTTCATTGCGTTCTTATTTTCTTGCTTATAGTTGCGTTCATTCCAAAATCATTCATACTTTTGCTTGAGTACACAGTCTTACCTGAAATGCTTGTGCCTGGAGACCTTCCCTTAAAACCTCAAATGTTTTTATGTTCTCAATTACATTTCTAATCTATTTTTTTTCCTCATCCACGTTACTATTTCATTATTTTATTTTCTCCCAATCTACGTGGACCAATAAAAATAAAAACCCCGTATTTAATCTATTGC
>JAXCGZ010006515.1:25000-32500 GCA_037179515.1 Halocaridina rubra
AGGCTACCCTTACATTTGATAAGAATGCATATGCTGCCCTTACTACGCCATTTATATGTATTTCTGGAGACAAATCTGCCAGTATGTTTACTCCTAGATCTCTCTCATTTTCTGTCTCTTGAAGTTGTACTCCAGCCACCGAGTAGTCAAGCTTGGGCCTTCTTGCACTTGTACCCATTCTCATTACCTTACATTTTGAGGTATTGAATTTCATTAGCCACTTTTCTGACCACTCATGCAGATTATTTAGATCCTCCTGAAGTTCTCTACCATTGTTCTCGTTTTTTACTTTCTTCACAATCTTTGCATCATCTGCAAACATATTCTAGAATGAATTTACAGACTCTGGTAGGTCATTTACATATACAAGGAACAAAAGTGGCCCTAAAACTGAACCCTGTGGAACTCCACTACTAACTCTTCTCCATTCAGACACTGAGTGTCTTACTCTAACCCTCTGTTCCCTTCCTTCTAAGTAAGTTTTTATCCATTCCAAGACATTTCCACCTATTCTAGCCATTGATTGCAGCTTCCTAATAAGTCTCCCATGTGGAACAGTGTCAAACGCTTTCTGGAAGTCTAGGAATATGCAATCTGCCCAGCCCTCTCTTTCCTGTAAGATTTGGCTTACCTCATCATAAAATTCTAATAAGTTTGTTACTGTTGATCTTCCTTCTCTGAAGCCATGTTGCCTCACTGACAAAAAGTTGAAGGATTCCAAGTGAAGAGAGATATGTTTCCTTAGTAGTTTCTCCATAAGTTTGCAAACTATGCTGGTCAAGGAAACTGGTCTATAGTTCAGAGCCGTATCCCTCCTTCCCTTTTTGAAGATAGGTATCACATTTGCTGTGTGTGTGTGTGTGTGTGTGTGTGTGTGTGTGTGTGTGTGTGTGTGTGTGTGTGTGTGTGTGTGTGTGTGTGTGTGTGTGTGTGTGTGCATATATATATATATATATATATATATATATATATATATATATATATATATATATATGAGAGAGAGAGAGAGAGAGAGAGAGAGAGAGAGAGAGAGAGAGAGAGAGAGAGAGAGAGAGAGAGAGAGAGAGAGAGAGAGAGATGGAAATGAAATAATATTTTTAAAGTTATCTGAATAACTCCAAATAATAGTTAAACAAGCAAATACGTCAGCTAAGTCTTCACTCTAGTTCTCCATGAAATTTATAAAAATAAATATATTAATATGATACATCAACTAAGAAATATATATATATATATATATATATATATATATATATATATATATATATATATATATATATATATAAGTCGAAAGTGCTGTTAAATTGCTTAAAGCATAAACTTGCCAATATGACAAGCATGTTTCGTTGATATAAAGTTTTAACAAAGTACGTTAACACTCTTGCCTCCAAGTATGGAGCAGTGTTGTGAGTGAGCATGAGTGACTGTGAGCTTGTGCGTGTACGTGTGTTAAGTATTTACTTATACATGTGTTGCAAACATATTCCAAACCTTTCGAAGATCAATCTTGTATCAACAGTGAAAAGATTGTTGTTGGGGCAAAAAGGGCGGAGGAGTGGAAAAGCACTGTAGCCAACGCACTGAAAGGATCTAGTACTCTACTATACAACGAGAGATACGGAAACTCAAGGTAAAAATATAATTTTAAATATTATATATATATATATATATATATATATATATATATATATATATATATATATATATATATAGGGTTCGCGCCCCGTCACGGTCTGAGGTTAGCAAGAGCATGCACTCAGGGTAACGATTACATCTGCCAAAACAAATCCTTCGCAAGAAGGCAACCGTCCTAGCCCTTGGTTGAAAAGGGAATCCGTGACATAAAACCAGAATATATCTATAACACATACGATCACAAGCTTTCCTCCGCCTTCCGAATTCGAATATGATGAACAATGTAAATTATATCATGTATTTATATATATTCAATATGAGTAACACGTAACGAGAATAGAAAAATGTATGGGAAAGTGATCAAGAGAAAGAGACTGTTTTGGTATTAATTCAATTTTCATATTATATGGAAGTCTAATTCATAATTAATTGCTAATTCTTAAAATATTCCTCTCTCTCTCTCTCTCTCTCTCTCTCTCTCTCTCTCTCTCTCTCTCTCTCTCTCTCTCTCTCTCTCTCTCTCTCTTTATTGATAATAACAAGTATAGTAAGTAAGCGGCAGAATAAAAAATGACCATATTTCACGATAAGGCAAAGTCAGAACAATAATAGGATCATGGATTACTTTCTGATTAAAGGTGGTCATTATAAACGGCAATAACACAATGAATCACATCTGCTGCATCAAATTTGCACCCTCTACATCTAAAACAACAAGAAATTAAACCTATTATCACCATCATTACACGCCAAGTACTCTCTCTTTCCCATGGATGGTAAATGAAGCAAAACATACAAGTGTAATAATTTTACAACAACTTATAAATACCATAAAGAAGTAAGTTTTATGAGAGATCTTTTACATATGACAAGTTTTCGAAAGTGAAAAAGAATCACTGGCTCATATCTTTCCTCTTTGCAACTTTCGATTCATTCTTTGTGTCTGATGAAGACAGGTTGCAAAATATTGAAATAGTTTCAGAAACTTCATATATGTAATTTCAAAATCATAATATTTATGAAATATCATTTATAAGCAGCTCTTGGTGTCAGAGGCATATGAACACTATCTCAAGGCTTAGCCCAAACACGCTATTACTGCTTCTGCCATCTTGTGGACAAGACCACATGAAAATTTAACTTTTCCACCAGGAAATGCGGACGACTAAAACCCGAGGCCCATAGTATCCGAGACAAATCTTTAATCTGTAGAGGAATTACCCCTAAAATATTAAAGAACCTGAAATCATGATCATTAACTGGTAATCTCGGGCACGGTGTAAAGACTTGAAAGTGTCTCTACCCCACTCTTTCAAGCTATCTCTTGATAATCTGAAATCGATTTCATATTACCCCCTTATCCAACCTACCTCCAAACGTAATTTTCAAATCGATTTCATCCGACCGTCCGGTAACCTTAGCAGGATATTAAGATACAATCGGGTAAAGAGAAGCTACAATAGGTTAAACATCATATTGTTATGGACCTACTTTTGACGCCAAAAAGCCACAGGCTGAACACGGGCGGCTGACGGGTAAGGAACAAGCATCCAAAGAAACTGCACTTTAATTTCCAATATGGTGTTGATATTAAAGAGTAGAATTTCAATGGCCAAAACAAATTATCTTCACAAATAATCCATATTTTTTTTACGATAATATTAACTATTTCTGTATGGATACCTGCTTTTAAAAAAGAATAAAAATACATCCCTGTGCATACTGAAATAAATACTTAAAAGGTATGTTGCCATCTTGGACATAAAATGTCAATTCTGGTGCACACACACTGTAAAAATACTCATTACAAGCTTCGTGGAATAAAGAAATTGTTATTATTATTATTATTATTATTACTTGGTCACTCGTAGGATGTAAAATGCAGAGGAGAAGATTCACAATCCATCCGCTCCGCCCACTTAGTTGACTTTTACGACACGCAGGGATCACAGAGGAAGTATAAAATCCCCCTCCCTCAGAGGAGTGATTGAGGTACGTGTGGATCGTAGTGAATGCGAGTTTCTTGGCTCGGCCACCCGCCTTACAAGGAGGAATTGAAGCCAGGTATATGTAAGTATGATTATAATTATTATTATTATTATTATTATTATTATTACTTTTTCCTCTCTCTCTCTCTCTCTCTCTCTCTCTCTCTCTCTCTCTCTCTCTCTCTCTCTCTCTCTCTCTCTATATATATATATATATATATATATATATATATATATATATATATATATATATATATATATCTGGGCAACGCAAAGTTGTTTACTAACCAATTTCACATAATTACCGAAATAATAGCACAAATACAAGTACAACCCGTGAATTACCAGATAATTCTCTCACGCATTACACTGGAAAACAATTCAATGGGTCACTTACAAATAATATTATTTCTTACAGTAACAAATCCCAGATTACTTAGTACAGAGTACATTGGTGTAGCTGACTGTAATTTGCTGGACTCATTACCTATACAATTCCAAAATAAAAAACAACAGCAAAATCCAATAAGTTGAAGATGAGTTACATAATGCAAAAGAGAAAGATAATGAATTTACTGCGATTCTTCAAAAGTAAACAATCTTAAAAATTTAACTAAACTCTGGAAAGAGACACCATGATAAAGGCTGCATGACTCACCTCAGGGCAATATGAAATAGACAGAAAAGAAGCTACTGAAAAATCTAAAATAGAAATGTAAAAGCCACTGGCTTAAAAGGACAAAATAAACGCAACTAAAATACTAATATTACTTACAATATGGAAGCAAGAGTAGCAGGCATTATAAACAACCATAAAATTATCTATATTGTCATGGAGACAAATAATAGTAGCTACTAATGTTTGAAAAAAAAAAGATGATACATTCCAAGAGAGGACATTATGAAAGCAGCATATGCAACGTCTTGAAAGAAGTTCCCCATGCTTGAAAGTGCTTGGTCTTACTGTTGCTCCATGACTTTAATGAGAGCGTTGCAATTCTTACATAATGTTTACTCATCAGAAGAATGTACGGAAGTGAGTTTTTAATGTGAATTTGAAAGAGGGTTATAGTTTCATCTGTAAAAGAGATGGCACAGCCCACGGAATCCAGCTAAGCCTAAGTGGCCAAAACCAAATACAAAAGAAATAAAGTAGCAATCGCCTTTCCACTTGACCAACACATACTCGCCTCTTCAACAAATGAGTTGCTTACTTAAAAGGCAAGAAAAAGTGACTAGGGTGGGATTGACTTCTCCACAAATCATTCCTCTTTAGTCGCTCTCTACGGATTGAAAGGGGCGAGGGTGTGGAATTCCCTCCCCTCAATCCACAATCCAAGATAACTCCAACAGTTATTTCTTTGAAACGCTGGGATATCCATTCTTCCTTAAGCCAGAAACGAAAGAGTTCTTTTACACTTTCTTTTGTTATTAATATGAATTACAAGAAATTAATAAGATTTATGATAATAACCTGAACCATAATCAATCCGTTGTGCAACCTTAAATATTAAATAGCTTAATTATGTAAAATCGAGAAATTTCTAATAATAATAATAATAATAATAATAATATTAATAATAATAATAATAATAATAACAACAATAATGATAATAATAATAATAATCAAACAAGCATTTAAATAACTTCAAGTTTGACGAGCAGTTACATGATAATTATATATATATATATATATATATATATATATATATATATATATATATATATATATATATATATATATATATATATATATATTCGAAAGATAATATACATAATTTTGAAAGATTTAAATTTGATCAATAATGCACAACGTCAATAAAATATGAAAAAACACAACGTCTTTAACGGTCTTGACCGGTGTGAGAGAAATGACAAGAAGATGGGAAAAAAAAAATAAATAAATAAATGTTCCCGCACCTAAAATAATAAGGTGATAATCATGGCAAATACGCGTAGGCTATACCTGCGTTATGTATTTACGGTCATCGTGAGAGATTTGGAATTTATTGCCAGTAGTTGATTTTTGTAAACAAAGGATAAATCAAGAGGAGAAAATACGAGTATACCTACAACTGATATAAACAAAATGGAAAGCGAGGAAAAGATAGATGGAGAAAAATAAGATGATGATGGAAATTATAAGAAAATGAAAACATCCTCTTGTGGTTTAGCCCTGAGGGAAAAAGATGTAGAAACAGGATCTTTTTAAGAGTGCGACATATTTCAATAGGCATTTTCTAGCTTGAATAAAATAAAATAAATAAGCAAGTATACATATATTTATTTTTACGGCCTTTTCATATCTGAATAAAAAAAAAAAGATATATATAAAATATAGATTTTCATGTCTTTTCTGGGTTTGAAAATAACTCAAGAAAGTATTTACTTATATACAACACTTTATGTGTGTAAATCTGAGAAAATAAACAAAAGTTTGCGTGAGTATTTCTGTGTATGTCAATCTAAGCTATCTATCTTCTCCCTTGTGCACTCGTTCATTAAGTATTCCCATGACTAGGGTTCTGCTTGGAATTTTCCCATCAGAATAACCACGTATTCTATAAATGTCATAATATAGTATGTAAAATTGCTGATTAGGAAGTCCTAACATCATAAAAAAATGTAAACTATGTAATATTTACAGTACATGTACATAATTCTCTTACCAGAGGGTATAAAGCAGTGGACAGCGACAAATGTTTATGTCGAGACAAGACTCACCTGAAAATAAGAGTAAAGAATAATAAACAACTAATATATACAATGAGTTTACTTAAAAACAATTTACCGTAAAACAAAAAGACAAATAAACAAATGATGTACATATTCAGTAAATATAGGGATTGTCATGGTAAACATATTTGTCGTATTTGTATTGGCAGACAAAAACTTTCACGTTCCGATTTCATGACGACAAAAACAAAACGAGAGCGAATATATATTGTATAATAACTGTTGGGTGACCAACCGTGAAAAACCTTAAATATTCGACCAAAAATAGACGCAAGAGTTGCAATGCAACATAATAAACAACGTACCAATAATTTAAAAAAAAAAAAAAAAAAAAAAAAATAATAATAATAATAATAATAATAATAATAATAATAATAATAATAGACAAAAGAAAATAAATATAAACAGGTAAACAGAACAAATAATCGAACTTGAAATACTTAAAATTTTTCTGGTGTCTTGAATTTTAATTTCATTTTTTTTTTACTTTCACACATTACTCTATAGTAATGAGCAACAAGATATTGGCAAAATATTAACACACACTAAAAATAAAAGTTGTACTGGGCGGGTATGGTGAGGTTGGAGAGGGGAGATGAAATTCCTTTGACCAAATGTACACTGAGGTACAAGCATAATATTATATTTTATATAAACATACTTGTATTTCTATAATATTAATTTAAATTATCTCTTTATTTTTTCATATTATTATTTACTTTTTCAGTACTGATACACAAAACAGTGAATTTTATCACTTACTTTTTATCTTTTATATTGTAAGAGAAAAAAGAAAGAAAAAACAATACAACACCGCACATCTATAAAATACATATTGCTATCACAAAAACTTTTTTTCTTCCAATATTTACATTTCAAATTATCTTTATGGAAAGAAAGCTGTGCAGAAAAACAAATATTTTTTTTATTCATTTTAAGAAGGAATTTCACAGATGGTAATAAATATAAAGAATAATTGTAGAAACTACTTTCATATACAACTATTTTGCTTAGTACTGCCTTATCCACATCACTAATGTGGTAATGGACTGCTGGACTGGGCATATGTGTGTGCGTGTGCATATATATATATATATATATATATATATATATATATATATATATATATATATATATATAT
>JAXCGZ010006516.1:0-22500 GCA_037179515.1 Halocaridina rubra
CATAAAATTCTAATAAGTTTGTTACTGTTGATCTACCTTCTCTGAAGCCATGTTGCCCCACTGACAAAAAGTTGAAGGATTCCAAGTGAAGAGAGATATGTTTCCTTAGTAGTTTCTCCATAACTTTGCAAACTATGCTGGTCAAGGAAACTGGTCTATAGTTCAGAGCCGTATCCCTCCTTCCCTTTTTGAAGATAGGTATCACATTTGCTTGTTTCCAGCATCTTGGAATCTCCCCCGACTCCAGTGACTCCTTAAATATGATACTTAGTGCCACTGATATTGTGTTTGCGCATTTTTTAAGCACATTTAAGCACATAAGGGGATATGTCATCGGGACCTGTAGCTTTATGAACATCTAAATCCATCAGCGCTTTGCATACCTCTGTGGCTGTAAGGTTGATGTTCTCTAATGCCGGCCCTTGAGCTTCTATCACTGCAATCTGAGGGGGTGGGGTATTTTCTACTGTAAATACTGACTGAAACTCCTTGTTCAATTCTTTGCAGATCTCTTCATCCGTCTCAGTGATGCTTCCATCCGCTCTCTTTAGCCTTAAAACCTGTTCTTTTACCTTCAGTTTTCCTCTGATAAAGCTGTGGAAAAGCTTGGGATTTTCTTTAGCCTTCCTGGTGATGTCCCTCTCATAGTCTCTCTCTGCCTCTCTCCTTTTGCTTAGGTAGTCATTTCTTGCTCTTTTGTAGGTTTGCCAGGCATTTATGTTTTTTCTCCTCCTATACCTTTTCCAGCATTTGTCTCTCCATTCCTTAGCTCTTTTACACCCATTATCGAACCATTTCTCTCTGGCATGAATTACACCTACTTTGGTGACAGGTATGCAGCAATCTACTATCTTCCCATATTTCTCACAAAAGATGTCATACATTTCTTGTACAGATTTGTTGTAAAATAAGGTTCTCCAGTCAATAACTGCAAAAAAGCTCATTCATTTTGATGTAATCTCCTTTCCGATAGTTCCTCCTCATGTCCTCAGTGCCTCTACTCTCAGGAAGAATATCTTCAATGATATACTCCATCAACAACACACAGTGGTCACTCTTTCCAATTGGTGGTTCATACTCAATTTTTTCAATATCCAACACATTATCTGTGAACACTAGATCAAGTAGTGATGGCTCATCCCCACCCCTGGCCCTTGTTGGTTCCATTACATGTTGGTGTAGGAAATTCCCTTGTACGCAATCTAGGAATCTTGCCCCGAATGAGTCCTCTCCACTGTGTGGGTCAAGATTTATCCAATCTATCTCTTTATGATTAAAGTCTGCTGGCTAGTACAGTAGTAACGCGCTGGCTTCACATTCACGAGGTCGAAAGATCGGTTCCCGTCCAAGACCGAGAGTTTAAGCTGTTTACTGGCAGGAACTGCTGTGGTTGGACACCACAGTGGGGGGTTGGGGCTTGCCCCGGCTGACGAATACCCATTGTATAATGAAATGGAAATAAAGGTTTATTATTATTATTATAATCAAAATCCTACATTTTTTCCCGTGCTATGTTAACAACTGAGTTTATGATTTCAATAGTACCTATATGACTTTCCTCATAAACTTCAAGCCTATTTTGGTTCCTTGGTGGGTTGTATACAACAGTTATTATAATGCTCTCTGACCCAGTATTTATGCGAGCAACAAGAAATTCCTTGAACTCACTTTCTATAGCCAAGTTTATTTCTTCGACTTGAATCCTTTCACTTATGGGCAGTGCTATCCCTCCACCAGTCCTCTCAGATCTTTCAACCCTTAGTATTCTGAAACCCTTAGGAAAAACTGTGACACTGTTTATGTCCTCACTCAACTTAGTCTCTGTAATTGCTACTATATCTGCCTTACTGTTGTGAATCCTATCTTTTAATTCTACTGCCTTACCAGCTAATCCATCAGCATTTGTGTATAACAATCTTAATGAGGCCCCATCCCCTGATCTTCTGTCATTATCTTCTTTATCTCCCCTTTGTCTGGAAGAACTCTGTAATGAAAATTTTTCTTCTCTTCTTCATTTCTTTCATCATTTAACCTTCTTGCCTCTTGCAACAAGTTTTTGATCTTTCCCATCTCTTCCTGTGTTCTGTATTGTCTAATGAACACTTCTTTGAATTCTTGAAGGTCTTTTAGACTTTTTTTCTCAACAATATTTCCCTACATGTTTCCCCTCTCTCAAAGGTTACTTTTGTTGGTCTCGGCTTTCCTTCCCTCGAATATTTACCTAGTTGGTGTATGTTTACAATATCCTCAGGACCACATACTACTCCAAGCTTTTTTATCAGGTCTACAACCCTAGCTTTATTTTCTTCAAGTCTCCCCTGCCATGTTGGCCCCTGGGACTCGCTTATGCCTGAGATTACCACTGTCTTCTCCCTATCAAGTGCTTGTCTGATGAGTGGGTTTGCCCTTTCCATCACAACGTCTTTCATTTTTTCGATTACTGTCTCTTTATAGTCAACTGTTTGTATGTTTTCCAGTGCCACCACCTTTACAGCCTCTTTTACTGCCACATTCCCCTTTAGTGCATCAGCAAAGGAAGTTTTCATGGCAACATTTTCCATATTCAGCTCCTGTATGTATGTATGTATATATATATATATATATATATATATATATATATATATATATATATATATATATATATATATATATATATATATATATATATATAATATATATATATATATATATATATATATATATATATATATGCCTAGTTCTTGGAATAACGCGAAGATAGGTTCTCAGAGGTGACGGGTAATGTGAAAATCGCATAATGAAACTAGTCATATTCCATAAGAAACAATGATAATGGGCATAGACACGTTTCACAACCGTACATAGACACACTATGCCAAAGATATAAGATAACTGAAACATATTTTATAAGTACATAACAAAGCAGAAAGATCTGTAGTTATTTATATTAACATGCAAATAGTGTAGAGTATAAAAGATATGCAGATTTACTGTACAGTTAACAAATTAATGCTCTCTATTATGCGGTGGGCAACAGACATACACTGGGACGTGCATGGTGGCAGTGAGCACGAGGTTGCAAGAGAACGATCCTCTATCTACAAACGTATTTGCTCTCGCACGCTTTTTCCCTGACGATATTGTATGGCAAGTTTGCTTACTGTTTGTTCTTAATGCATTTTTTCCATTCTCTCCATAATATCCGATCGCATTAAGCGGTAGAAGAGGAGGAGGATGCGGGAGAACGAACCTCTATCTGCAAACGTTTTTCCGCCTCCGTATCAGCTGATGCATTCTCTCATGCTATTTCCCTGACGATATTATAACGAAAGTTTCTTTGCTGTTTGTTCTTAATGCTTTTTTCCATTCTTTCCATAATATCCGATTGCATTAAGCGGTAAAAGAGGAGGAGGATGCGGGAGAACGAATCTCCATCTGCAAACGTTTTGCCGCCTCCGTATCAGCTGATGCACTCTTGCATGCTATTTCCCTGACTATATTATATCGCAAGTTTGTTTGCTGTTGTTCTTAATGCTTGTCCATGTACTGTACTTAGCATTTATTCCATTCTCTCCATAATATTTTACCTCATTAAGCAGTAGAAGAGGAGGAGGATGCGGGAGAACGAACCTCTATTTGCAATCGTTTTGCTGCCTCTGTATCAACTGATGCACTCTCGCACACTATTTCCCTGACGATATTATATGGCAAGTTTGTTTGCTGTTTGTTCTTAATGCTTTTTTTCCATTCTCTTCATAATATTTGATTGCATTAAGTGCTAGAAGAGGGGAAGGATGCGGGAGAATGAATCTCTATCTGCAAACGTTTTGCCGCCTCCGTATCAGCTGATGCGCTCTCCCACGTTTTCTTCCTGACAATATACAAATCTTAACACAGACACAGTTAAAACAAGCGATATATCCACGCAGTATGCTGGGTAAAGAGACATTGAAGAACATGGCAGCATGGCGGAAAAATGCCTCCAAGGTGGTCGATTATTTACTAAAATGAAAAAAAAAAATGAATTTTTTTGCATGGTCATTATTCGTGTATTTCATATTTTTTTACCATTATTTTTTAGGGGGTGTTATTCCAAATTCGCATATTGTAAACAAGTGTAAAAAACAAACTGAGTGTATACACAGAGAGGTTATTTACAATATTAAAGTAAACAATAACAAGAAACAAAGAATATAAAAATATAGCAATATAGAATGCTAATTTATTTAGCATAAAAAAAAGACATCAGAAAGTCGTAAACTAGATATTATTAAAATATTTAAGTGATATACTTGATATATTTGTTTCTTAGTTTTGATAAACAGACTTTTGGCAATTTTTATTTTAACTGGATCTTTTCCTTAATATAAAACTGCATTGTTTTCACTGTGCATGGAAATGTTTTCACTGTGATTACCTAATTGTGATTACCTAATTGTGTTTACGGGAAAGAGCCCAAAGCTCGTATCTTCCCGTCTCCTCATCGGTTCCATTTTATACTTAGTGATACTTATCATACCTGTCCTTAAAACTATGGATTGAGATAGCATTAACTACCTCCTCGCTTAGCCAATTCCAATTATCAACTACTCTTACACTGAAAAGGTATTTCCTTACATCCTGCAAAGAAGTTTTCTTACCAAGCTTCAAACTATGACCTCTAGTTCTAGAGCCAGCCATATCAAAATATCGATCCCTATCCACTCTATCATAACCATGAAGGAATTTAAAGACTGTCACCATATCCCCCCTCACTCTTCTAGCTTCGAGTGATGGTAAGTCTAATTCCCTCAGCCTCTCATCATAACTGAGATTGCGTATTTCTGGCACCAGTTTCGTGGCATGTCTTTGAACTTTTTCAAGCTTAGCTATGTGCTTTTTCAAGTGCGGATTCCAAAAGGGGGCTGCATATTCGAGTTTTGGCCTCACATAGGTTACATAAATATTTCTGAACATTTCCTTGTCCATGTGCCTGAAGGCTACCCTTACATTTGATAAGAATGCATATGCTGCCCTTACTATGCCATTTATATGTATTTCTGGAGACAAATCTGCCAGTATGTTTACTCCTAGATCTCTCTCATTTTCTGTCTCTTGAAGTTGTACTCCAGCCACCGAGTAGTCAAGCTTGGGCCTTCTTGCACTTGTACCCATTCTCATTACCTTACATTTTGAAGTATTGAATTTCATTAGCCACTTTTCTGACCACTCATGCAGATTATTTAGATCCTCCTGAAGTTCTCTCTGCGAATAGATGACTAAAGAGGCCTTGATACAAATTCTTTCGATCTATAACTCTTCCTGGTATGCTCAGATGTTCGAATGGCCAACGACCTCGTTTGTGAGCCTGTATAACACATTTCACAACCTGTACACTTGTATAAATACACAGTGTCCTAACACAGCTGGGAAGGTGTTTCTATCACTGTGATGGAAGAAATTTCCTAATATGCAATAATTGACCTAGACCCCATTTAATTTTATTTGTGGCAATTGTTTGTTGCATATCATCCTAATTTTTTCATTTAAATATTTACAAATTTCATCGCTTTGAAAGGGAAACATAGAAACCTTGCCTCTTTTAGCTGTATGTAATCTTGCTCTTGGATCGAAAATATTTTTCAGATATTTTCGGAGAGAGATGCATGACATAGTCATTCTGGGAAGCCATTATTTAGAAAGTAGTGTATTAATATTTCAATTTCAGTATATAGAAGATTATAATTGATAGTTAAATTACATGCCCTGTGCAGAAGGTAGTTTCTTGATATTTTAATTTCAGTATGTGGAAGATTAAAATTGCTAGGTAAATTCCATGCCCTGTGCAGAAAGGTGGAAAGGCGCTGAATTTATATTTGTAATATACATTACTGATGAAATTTAAACCAGAGCTTGTATATGTGTCTTTATGATACACTGTCATTGTCAACTTATTTTTAATTTCAAGTATGATATCGAGAAAAGGTAGTTTGTTGTCTCTATTTCTTTAGCTAATTTTATTTCGAGGTATTTTTTGTTGATGTAATTATAAACTTTGTAAGTGTGGTTTGCTTCCTAGAAAATTATGATCGTGTCGTCAACATATCTGCTAAAGAACGTTGGTTTAAATTCCACTGGGAAATCTTCCAACCACTTTACTTCATTTGAGGCAAGAAGTGAATGAAATTATCTAGAAATCTGCATTCCCTAATTATTTGTGTATTACCAACGTGAAACAAAAAAGTACATTTTGTTGGACATTTTGTGTAAGCAGGTATATTTATAAATAGTTTTTTTTTCAGTTCAGAATGTATGCCCAGTCATAAATGTAGCATTCTTTATACTTTACTTATTGTCCATAGACAAATTACCATTTCTATCCCGTATCACCACATTATTATATATCTGTTTAACTCTTATCTTTCTCCTCTCACTTACTCTCTGGAACCTCTGAAGCTAGTTCTTCAAATGACATTTAAGTGTTTTATAGAATAGAATTGTTTGTAGTTACACCTAGTGTTTGTATGCAGTGCTTATTGACTATTGAAATCTGGGTATGTCCACTTTTGACCCTGAGAGTAAGGCTCTAAAGACATTTTTTCAGATATTTTAGTATGTGAACCAGACATATGGATATTTTTCTGGTATTTAGTTCATTTTTAGTGGTCTCAAACATATGCTTTCCTTGTTACTTTGGATAAGTAATGCTTTTGACCTTCGTTCTATTTGTATTGATATGCTCTATTGACTTCTTGCTCAACAATTCTTATTGCCTTTAGGAATTATCATTATTTTTTCATATATATTCATCCCCTTATCCCTTTTTTTTTCATTCTTGGACAGATTTCTGTAAGTCCTTTTTTAATAGTAGGGCGGTCATTTTTTTTCCTTTTTGTGACTATCACAATTCTAATTCTCTATGCTTGCTTATGGTAAGCTTTACTTCATGAGGAGCAGCTTTTTATGACGGTTGCTGCTGACTTTAGAATATTTTTGTTCGACGTTAGAACTCTGAATGGTTGTTCTGTCAGTACCTTGATGGTAGTTTGGTTTAAATTCATGTGATCTTTGGAAGGGATATGTTCACACATTATAAATATCATGTCTGTGTCCATCAAAATACAAATCATGGTAAATGGCTATATACAACATACAGTATTTAATAATTTTTAAATATTACAGCCTTCTGCTCGAATGAAAAATATGATTATCAATATCTGCCACAGCATTTTTATCTTTCTGTTCATATTTTTGTTCAAACATTTATCTGAATGAATGCTTCATATAACTCAGAGGTCTTTGTGAGACTTGGGTGCATATGGAATTTATAAATTAAAGAAGGTAAAAAGGTTAAATAAACACTTTTTTTTTTAAGGCTCTGGATACATGTATCCATTTATATCCACAGAATATGTGGAGGGAACAAACATTTTACAGAATTATATTATAAAGGGTGGGATGGAAATGATTTCATCTTTTATAAAGGACCAGTATTACGGCATTACATTTCACATTATATTTTTATATATTACCTGTAAAACATTTAGCAAATAGAATATATTCATGGATTTGATGTACAAAAATATGCCTTTAAGTAAATGTAGTTATGACTTTGCAGTTACCTCATTACCTTAGGTGTTTGCAGTAAAATCACCACATTTACAGATATAAAATTAAGCCTACGAAGACACACACAACATCAAAAGGAAGGAATTCCATACAATCTCTTGGAGATTTCACGCTAAAATATACATTTTTTAGTTACAGTATCCCTGTCTTGCTATTCAGCTTCTTAAGGAATCTTAGGAAAAGTATATATATATATATATATATATATATATATATATATATATATATATATATATATATATATATATATATATATATATATATATATATATATATATATATATATATATACTGTATATATAATTTTTATTTTGTTTTAAAGTTTATTGTATTGTGGACTTTAAACTTAGGCTTAAGTTTAAGTGACTTTGAAACGATATATATATATATATATATATATATATATATATATATATATATATATATATATATATATATATATATATATATATATATATATATATATATATATATATATATATATATATATATATATATATATATATAATATATATATATAATCATCCTGAACCAAGCAGAGTGGCCAACAACTGTAATAAAAGAAATGAGGCGGCTTTGCCTTGCTTTGCTCCATAGTACCTTTTATATCAATAGTTTTGTAAAAATTAAGACAGGATATAAAGAACCCCTACTTCCTAATCCTTTCTAATCACCTCCTGATGAAAATTATTATTATTATTATTATTATTATTATTATTATTATTATTATACACATAGAGTAAAGAGGATGAAGTGGAATGGAAATGGAGAGCTTAAACTTTAAGAAATTGAAAGTTCCAGAAAGTGAAAAAAATCAGATGTTAGCCAGGGAAGGGAGAAAAGTCATAGGATGCGAGGAGAGGCAAAGTTGGTATGGGCATTGAGTGGCACCATTTCTAGATCATACGAGAGAATACTCGTTAATTGTGAGACGTTCTTGAAAGGAAGTATCACAGAAGAATCTGTGAGGTGACCTAGAGAGGGCGTGCCACAGAAGAATTTGCGAAGTCAGATGATTTCAATAAATGATAATGAATGAGTAATGGGACAGTGTGCGGAAATAAAAATATGTTCTATTATTTGGCATAGCATGGCGCATACTTTCTGGTTTTAAGGAAAGGATGAATGATGAGAGACTGATGAATAGAACTTACAGAGGAAGTTTATTAATAGTAGGCAGAAGGCATGATACGTGCATTTGTAAGAGCAGCTTTGATTTTCTGGAAAAGTAAGAGCTGTATATAAGTAGCAGCAGTAATTGGTACAAAATTATTACGTAACTTCATACAATGTCAGTGAGTAACAAGAAGACAGTTTAAAATAGGATTTTGGTAATCAAGGAAATGTGAGGCCTTGTTTTGCAATTTTCTGAGGAATGTGCTTGATTATGTTTGCTATTTACAGTATGAAGTCGTATGAATGAGTGAATAAGTTGGTGTAGAGACATGTGAAGCCTAGATTTCCTTTTATTTTCGGTTCACCGTTAATTATAGTCACCTGACTCCAGTGGGAAAGGGCAGTAAATATGAAAATTATCCCTGGGGTTTGATTGAAAGACTACTACCCTTTTAATCATTGTGAGTGTCATTGGAGGTGACTAAAAGGGATATTGGAGCTCAGGGCTGGAAATTCCCCCCTCATTAAAATATGTATGGCCAAACACTAACTCACATAAAGAGATGAGGATGAGCAGGGTTCGACTTCGAAGTAGTTTTTCTTTAATGCTTTTGTTAACTTTGAAATAGGTTACCATGCAAAAGTAAAGTTTGAACGTAACATGTTATATCTCTTTATACAATATAACAAAAATTATGCAAAACACATAAATTATTGGAGGTGTAATAGTTGTACACTACTCAATTATAATACTTTTCATAGAAATTAATGTACGGTAATATACTTATATAATTTATAGATGTAATAAATGTACATTACAAAATTATAACAAAAATCTTGATGAAAATGTATTGGTAACAATGCTCTTATAATTTTATATGTTACTATTACAGCCTAGGTAATGTAAAAGAAAAACCATTTGTTTTCATAATAATGAGAGTCGATGAACGTCTGAGTTCATGTAATGCTGATGAATGAATATGGTGTAACACATGCTTCCAGGCTTTGTTTACAAACTTGGCGCTCTCTCTCTCTCTCTTCCCATAAGTTCTTAATAACAAAAATGCTTGTTAAAAGTAACTTTAGGATAACCTTGATATCACCAACCAAAGCAGAAGGGGTACATTACTGCAAATTAATAATGAAGGAAAAAAAAACACCAGTTAATAAATATTAAAACTATTTTCTTAGGGCATTAGGGACATATACAAGAATGCAATGAGCACACCCAATTGCACCGTATATGACTTGCCTTAAAACATATTACTGTGGCTTTCTTTACTAAGATTCAGATTTTTATCTCACAGATGCCTTGTGTCATTGCTGCTACATTTGCTACTGTTTTTCAGATATTTTCACACCTGATTGCATGTTACACTGGAATAAGCTTGGTGGAAAATCTGAAAAAAAGATGAGGACTTTATATTTCAGTAACTTCTCATCTATTCAGCGAATTATTCTGCTGCAAGAAGAAAATTTTGCAAGGGAGGGATTGGCTACTACCTGGTGATGAATTGAGTTACAATATTATTTCCGCAATACTCAACAAAACCCTTTACTTTGTCATCATTTTCTGGTGGCAACAACGGAACATAAAAGGGAGAGCAGGGCTCCATCATACCCTGCCACTCTCGCCTCTTCCATTAGCTCTCATCAGCGAATTAAATTTCAAAGACCATGGGACTTCCTACCTTCACTAATTTACTTTATTAGAGGTCTTACAGTATGAAAGGAATTCGCGTGAGGTGTTCAATCTCTCCGACCACTAGCAATGAATACTACTACTACTACTACTACTAATAATAATAATAATAATAATAATAGAGACTGAGAACAATTACTAATATTGTCTAACGTAGGCAGTTTGCAATTAGTACAGTACAGTTTATTATTAGCACACAATTAAGCTGTAAGAATAGTTGGTGCCAATAAACTTACGTTTTATTCATATTAACTCTACTTGATTTAGATTGTATGGCAGACTAACATACTCAAATACTAATGATAGCTACTTCGTCTTCTAGTTTCCCAAAAGACAAAAATAAATCCCATTGCCAAGTACAATTTGCGTATGAAAATGAATACATATTGTTTTCATTCACAAATAATATTTTATAGAGTCTTTTCAAAGAATCTATGTGGTCCCGCTTATTACTAATTTCTAAAGGCTAGTGTAACAATATTAAGTGAGTGGGTCTGTTTCACTGTCAAACGATATTGAAGATTTTCCTGTATTTGCTGTAGTCTATGGATCTGGTGATGAATTATTATTAACGAGATTTTTAAATCTTTTGGGGTTGTTAAGTTTTTCTGCGTTTAATTTTTGGAGAAGTGGCTAAAGGTTTTATGGCTTCCTTTATGTTGAGGACATTTGCTGCCTCTTATATTCACTTCGTAATATTATTTTCATCCATTAAGTTCGTAAAGGACAAAAATTTTGAATATTACTAAATGAAGAAAATTGCAATCCTAAATATAAGTAATGGCAAAGTTGAAATATTTTAGAAAATGGAAATTTGGAAACTTTACCAAATACTCTGAAAATCATAAGAAAAGAAAGTATATCTTCGTTATGGTGCCAGAAGATTTGAAAGTATAGAATTACAAAGAAATAACTTTCATTAATATGAATTTATTTTGATTTGTGAACCCTGATAGGGATTACTTCTCTTAGGTACTCCGCTGTGAGGTCTGTCACAAGAAATTCCGTTACAAGTGTACAAGAGTCCAAATAAGAAATGCGAAGTATGTAAAATTTTCAAGTTTCTAATCTAGACGACCATGGTACATATAATGCCAAAGCCCTTAAAAGGTTCCATTTAAACAGCATAGTAATTAGAAGCAAACAAAGCTTCATTTTAGAAATGTTGCTAACAACCTTAAAGTGATATATGAAACTAGGATGTAAGACGTTGAGTAAAAGAGGAAAGTGACGAGTTATGGTGAAAAACACTGAATTATAACATTTCCAATATAGCCAATCAGGAATGTACGAACAGGATGCTTTTATTGCCCTTGCACCCCATCTTGCAAAAACAAGTTCAAAAGCTGAGAAAGTACCAAGAAGACCTCACACAGAATGGAATAAAGTACCTGGACCACGACGAAGTGAGATCCCCCCAGAGGTAAAAGGTGAGCAAATTTAGCCAAATTTATCAACCATCGGTGGAAAAAGCTCGCAGGGCCATAGAGCTGAGGAACCTGAGGGAACGCCATCACTAAACTTGCAACAATATCTTGACTGAAATGTAGCAGATAAAATGGAACACAGCAGTGCCAACTGAAACGGAGAAGAACACAACCATACAAAGCTAGAATAACTGTCCACGGCACACGAACTCCAAAGAATAACACCCAGGAAAAAAGGGAAAACTTTACACTAAAGTACAAATTGGGGCATTGAAAATTACCAATTGAGCTCAAGTTTGGTAAAGCTCAAAATTCATTCAAACCATTCAAAGTATAAGGAAGTACAGGAATAAAAGAGGTTAGAAAATAGAGTAACTAGTTAAATATGGATAAAGAAAATTATTCTTTCATACAAAAACTCTACCATGAGGGACAAAGGCTTTCCTGAAATTGTCAGAAACAGTAAACATCAGTAGCAAGTTGTATGGTTAACAACAGGGGCAACAACAACCAAAGATATTATAGCTTTTAGATGACGGCAACAATTATTTTGCATCACTTCATCCTCATTTCTTAATCAAGTTACTTACTTGGGCTTTATGTAGTAAACTAAGCATTTCTGCTTTGTTTAGCAATACTGACTCAGTGTGTGCCCAAGTTGCTTATTTGGCTTCATACCCTTGGTTAGATATGTGACAACATGTGACAAAATGCTTGACATTAATGAAATTGATCTCAGGTAGATGTAGAAAAGTAACACTATGTTCATGTTTAACAGGGTAGAGAAACTAAACTAGAGTGCAAGTTTTGAAGATAATGTAGTTATAATATTATGTAAAGGAAAAAACGTTTTTCATTTTGTGCTAATATTTGAAGCTTGTTTATGTATAGAAGTAAATGTGTATATGGGTTACACGAGCTAGTATGCAAATTCCTTGCGTCTCTCAGTTTCTGTGCTGTCTTTGCCAAATTCAGTTTAGGTAAATGTTTCTCAGATATGGATATCTGTACAGGGATGTGGAAAGAGAAATACATTTTCCACGGAAAATATTGTCAAAAGAATTTCTAATAATTCAAAGAATGACATATTAATCAGTTCATTTAACACTGCAATGTACTTATTATAACCATGTTTCCAAGTACAGTATACCAGAAGAAGCTAAGAATATTTACATATGTATCTTCAGTTACACAGTGTTCACTGTAGGACAATTGTTATAAGTTAAAATATATTTTCCTTGTTTCTACGCTTGATACTTACTCATCTAAGTTAGGGATTTATGTTTAAGAAAAAGAATGCTCAAAGGTCCTATATAGTGGAACTAGGAAATACTGTCACATAGAAACTCTTATTTACATATGTACAATGCATCAGAATAATAAAATGTAGTCCTTTCCATTAAAGGTACATCATTTTTTCATTGAAAATCCGATAGTTGAAGTGGTTAATATATACAATATAAAAGAATAGAAGTGTCATAAATATACAACAATTGAATATATATCTCTAAAGTCACGCACAATTAAGTCAAGAGCTACATGCAAGTAATGTGCAATTAATACTCACAAACTATTCACAAGAAATATATACAAAGCATTTCTTTGAGCAGAAATCTGTGGAAGAAACTCACTCGTATTTTCAACTTCATACAAATTTACCAACTCTTGTATTTACAACCAGAAGACGTAAGTTTATCAAGTGGAGGGAAGGGAAGTTAAATATATTATGACAATCATTGGCATTAACCCATCCAGTAACTGTATATTAGAATATAAATTGGGATTAGTTTGCAATATATCTGAAAAAAATTATAGCATTGAATCATTTTCTATCTTTTGAGTGGTGATATATACTGGTTGAGCAGTTTCATTTTGGCACTTTCCTCTTCGAGCTTACAATGTCTTTTCTTCACTGGCTAACACAATTTCATCCACTAAATGATGGTGGATGTATTGTTCTCGTATCTGATCACACTATATGTTCTCATATTTTCATTTCCTTTCTGGGTTCTGTTCAAACGCTCTTCAACATTTAAGGTAATTATAATGCAATGTACTTTTTCACTTTCGAGATCTGCAAGCCATTATTAAAATACTAATTATATTAGCCTCGGATCAGGTTAATATTAGCAACCGCAAGTACATTGAAAAACATATTATTAGATTAAGTTAGATAGGTTAGGTTAGTTTTGATTAGATTAGGCATTAACTTAACCTATCAAACTTAACATAGTAGTTTACGGGGTTACATAATTTACTGGGGGTCGCTAATCATTACCTGGTCCCTGGATTCTCATTATCCTTGTCAGAAATACTTGGAAAACACTTGTTTTAACTGCCACTCAAAGAAGCATATGCATGAGAGACATGTAGATTTGATATTGGATAAAATGAAGTAAAGCAATTATGAAACACATACTGGATTAGTTCAAACCCTAAAAATAATTTTTTATACCAATATTACTTTATCATATATTTATATGCAAAAAGTTAATAAAATAATTTTGATAAATATATATATGAAATTTTTTCCTATTTGAAATCAGATGCACAAAAACAATTAACTGAAATTATTCTAATATATTTCATGTATTACAATTTTTTCCTATTTGCAAACAGCATTAACAAAATATACACAACTGCTATTGTTAGTTATGTATTATGCATAGCATATTAAAACAACTGTGAAGAAAGAAATAAAATAAAATTTACAAATATAATAGAGAGCACCTAGATTGGGGAATGAGTAATTCTGTCAGATATAACAGAATTTTTTTCTCAGATATAATATGACTGCTATAGGTTTCAAACCAAAATTATTTTATTTCTTCTTTAATTAAAACTCTATTAAAATTCTTGTCTTGTTCTAAGAAATATATATAAAAAATATACAGTATTTTCTGATCTGAATAAAATATAGATACTGTATATCTTTTTATTATATAAAGCCACTGTCTTTGGTGATTATTGTATTACTTCTTTAATGAAAAAACAAGGACTGTATTAGGATTCTTGTCTTGTCCTAAGAAACAATATATAAGATATATATTTGCTAACCTGATGAAATTATAGATATTTCTTTTTATTTTAGAAAGCCACTGTCTTTGATGTTTATTTTCCTCTAAACTCCACTTTTATTCTATACCTCATTCTATATTTTCCAAACAGAGGATCTACGATTCACTTTTAACTTTAAACATTAATAACACTTTTTGTTCTGATGACATCTCTCAGAGGGTTTTAAAAAGTCATGAAGCTATCATCTATTAGATAGTAGACTCACACCTTCACTGTGTTGCTTTAGGTAAGTCCAAATTCAATTAATTCCTTATATTACTATACTTTGTAACTCACTCTCAACACACGTCTTCAACAGACAGTGTCTGTTAACTTATCTGGTTGCTTTGACGCCTTCTTCATAATATGCTTTTTTCTCTCTGATTTTATTAGCTGGTTTAAAAACTTCTATCATAGTTTGCTCGTTATTGTAATATTGCAAGCTTCAAATAATTTCTCACAATCTTTTTGATATTAATCTGATATAGTTTGCAATAGCAAGTGGTAGCTTATGATGCTCGCCTTTAGAAACAGTAAAGAGAAGTGATAATTCATATTGATAATTTGATGTTATTTGTGCTAATTAATACAGTGCATTCGTAAAATGCATCAATACTTCAGATACCACTATAGTATAACAAACAAAATGATATTTGCACATTTTAAAAAGTGTTTTCAAAATAAATACTTTCTCTCAGAAGCAGCTTTGCCCTAATAAACCATAACAAAATGTTTTCAGCTATATTAGTTTACATAAAACTTTATAATACAGTATTTGAAAATGTTTTTTTTTTTCAAGTCGTTCATACGTAGCAGTATAAAGCATTTTAAAACTATGCAATTAAACTACAAATCACAACCATTTGCTTTCTAATTCTAAACTTGGCTTGGAGCGTGATACAGGAATGAAAATAAACATATTAAACCATAATATTGCATATACAAATATCAGTCAAAATTAACATAACAGTTTTGCAAGAGAAAGTATTAGGTATGAATTTTTTTTTAAATAACAATGACTTACATGGAAAACTATTTAAAATATAAGGTAGCCATAACACACAAGGTATTAAAGTTTAAAAGTCTCATAAACTACATCATTTTGTTATTATATCATATGCAGTTTTTAGAAGAAGATGAGTGTACAATATCTTTGCCTGCATAATTAAAAGACTTTAATATGCTCTATACAGGAATGGTACGGGTCTCACTGTTGTTTTAGAACCAAGTGTTGGAATAGGCATTTTATTTTAATTAGAAGTCTGCTTAATATGGATAGGGTACACATTAATATATTTCACAGAAGAAATTAAAGTTGTAAACTTATTCCAGAAATTTTAAGAGTTTAAAGTTTTGTAGCTCTATATGCACAAATTATTTTGGCTTTAATTAAACTACCTCAGCTTGATAGTTCAAGTAACCCAATAAGCTGCTGTGATTGAAAACCTTCAATTAGTCTTCTCATATGCTGTAGAGATTCATGAAAAGTCTGGTAAAATGTTGCATGTGCTATTGTCAAGTCTCTAGCATGCGGAATTACTGGGTGATAATTTGCTCTTTTTGTTTTAAGTCAAACTATTGTTTGCATAGGTTGGGAAATTAACAAGTGCAAAAAAAATGCGAAAGAGAGAGAGAGAGAGAGAGAGAGAGAGAGAGAGAGAGAGAGAGAGAGAGAGAGAGAGAGAGAGAGAGAGAGAGAGAAACGAGCTCTTCCCATTAGTGAAAGAGAGAGATTAGGTTGATACACTACTCACAGCAACTCATATGCATATTACTACAGGAGAAAAATAATTTTTTCCTGTCCTTGTACTTGATATATTCATGTAGTGTATTGTTAGGTAAAAATATCTTATTTTCCAAATAATTGAACCAGTCACATAGTACAGATTCCTTTGGCTTAACCCTTTATATAAAGGTTCAACCTTTTCTTCCTGGACTTCAGAGGGTGGGTATCCAATGTACAAGGAATTCATACAGCATCACAAACAAGAATTAGTAATAACTTATAATGACATCAATGATTTAGTTTAATAATGATAATAATAATAATTTTTATAATATATAACAGTATCAGACTTTTCATATGCTATCACTATATAAGTCAGTTACCTGTCTCATTCCCTCATTTATGTTTATACTGTATATATTTCTATATCTAAGTAACTAACTAACTAACTCAATTTACCTAATTGTGCTTACTTGAGAGACCCCTATAATTGTAGCCCCCGTCTCCAGATTAATTTTTTTTTTTTTACTCGATGGCACATACCATATTTATCCTTAAAACTACGAATGCAGGTAGCATTTACTGTTTCCTCGCTTAACAAATTCCAGTCATCAAGTATTCTTACACTTTAAAAGTACTTCCTTACATCTGCAAAGAAGTTTTCTTACAATGTAAGAAAACTATGACCTCTAGTTCTGTAGCCCCCTTGTGAGTTTGTGTGGATATAATCTTGTTCTATATGAGTTATGTCACACTTTATGTCCTCTAGGAATTTCAATATAGTACAGAGCCTCCCCTGCTTACAAATAACAGAGCTATGAACATTCACAGGTACGAACAAGAACCTACCCATTATCTACCCATGTATTAATGAATGTATTACTGTACTGTACTGTATTATTACTGCATTAACATTCATTAATACTGTATACATTATGTTTTATGTGGTAGTTAAATGTCTTTAGCGTAAGTACTGCATATGTATGTACTGTGGTGTATTTTTTTTTTGCCTAAACACAACTTAAGAACAATCCTACTTACAAACAGCCTTTAGGAACATAACTTTTTCTTAAGTTGGGGAGTGTCTGTATTTTATCAAGGCCCACTGTTTGCATTGTGCATTTTGGACT
The DNA here is from genome assembly GCA_037179515.1 of Halocaridina rubra. Taxonomy (NCBI): domain Eukaryota; kingdom Metazoa; phylum Arthropoda; class Malacostraca; order Decapoda; family Atyidae; genus Halocaridina; species Halocaridina rubra. Next base: position 17,746 of record JAXCGZ010006516.1, read on the forward strand.
GCATGGGGAGGGAAATTCTGTACCTAATCCCCATTAGTGTGTGGGATAACTGTACATAAAGGTAAAGTATCAAAACTGTAAAGCTATATCACTGAACACTCAACCCCTAATTCAATGGACTTCGGATTTAACAGACAAAATCTGGCGTAACAGATTTTACAAGTTTTAGTTGTAGCACCATTGGACAAGAGCCACTCCTTAGAGAGAGAGAGAGAGAGAGAGAGAGAGAGAGAGAGAGAGAGAGAGAGAGAGAGAGGAGAGAGAGAGAGAGAGAGAGAGAGAGAGAGAGAGAGAGAGAGAGAGAGAGAGAGAGAGAGAGAGAGAGAGAGAGAGAGAGAGAGAGAGAGGAGAGAGAGAGAGAGAGAGAGAGAGAGAGAGAGAGAGAGAGAGAGAGAGAGAGCATAGGCTATATATATATATATATATATATATATATATATATATATATATATATATATATATATATATATATATATATATATATATTTATGATAAGGAAGCCTATCAGCGAAAGAAAACAGATAATTCTATGTTTCGGGTCCTAACAGCTTTCATAACGCAGCATTCGCTAGACTTTTGTTCTCATGATAATATATATATATATATATATATATATATATATATATATATATATATATATATATATATATATATATATATATATATATATATATAATATATATATATATATACATACAGTAATCCCTTGCGATTATTGTGACACCAGGATGGGCCAAGAAATGATAAAATAAGACAGCCTTAATAGACTGTAAAGAGAAACAGAGATGAAGAGTGTAATGACCTGTCAGATGTGAAGGGATTATAAAAGATGTGTAATGAATATCCAGCTCTCTGCTGGGTTCTTATATACCTCTGCACTACTTTCATGATGTCTATTCCAATAATTCTCCTTAGATCTTATTATTATTAATATTATTATTATTATTATTATTATTATTATTATTATTATTATTATTATTATTAATATTATTATTATTATTAGCGATAATAATTTTCTTTTGAAGATGATTGTGGAGATTATTATCATTATTATTATTATTATTATTATTATTATTATTATTATTATTATTATTATTAATATTATTATTATTATTATTATTGTTATTAAGGGCTCATCATTGTTTGTACATCTGTTGGTTTATTTACTTTAATAACTGTGTACAGTTCCCTTCCCTAGTTTGCTGGGACAAAGAGAGTGTGGGGGGTTGGGTAGAATAGAATGTTGGGGAGAGAGAGAGAGAGAGAGAGAGAGAGAGAGAGAGAGAGAGAGAGAGAGAGAGAGAGAGAGAGAGAGAGAGAGAGAGAGAGAGAGAGAGAGAGAGAATCTTTAATTAACTCTTGTTCATTCAACCAAAACTACATTATTTATTGTAAAAATAATGGTTTAATTACAAATTCGTAATAATAATGATAATAATAATAATAATAATAATAATAATAATAATAATAATAATAATAATAATAATAATAATAATAATAATAATAATAATAATAATAATAATAATAATAATAATAATATCTAAGGAGAATTTTTGGAATAGACATCATGAAAGTAATGCAGAGGTATATTAACCCAGCAGAGAGCTGGATATTCATTACACACCTTTTATAATCCCTTCACATCTGACAGGTCATTACACTCTCCATCTCTGTTACTCTTTACAGCCTGATAAAGGCTGTTTTATGTTATCATTTTTGGCCCGTCCTGGTGCCATAATCATCTTTAAAAAAAAAAAAAAAAAGTTCCTACTTCGCGGAAATTCACCTATAGCGGCCGGTGCCAGAACCGAACCCCCACGATAAATGAGGAATTACTGTATATATATATATATATATATATATATATATATATATATATATATATATATATATATATATATATATATATATATATATATATATATATATATATATATAATATATATAAAGTTTTTATAAGTAACATATGAAAGAAAACCATTATTGGGTATGAGGTACTTTGGGATAGTAATAAAAAAAAATTTTTTCTCTCTCTCTCAAAAATAAAAATGTTAAAGTATTATTCTTCTTCTTTTCATACTACGAGAGTTTAAGCTGTTTACTGGGAAGGTTACTTGCTGTGGATGGGCACCACAGTGGGGGGGTTGGGGCTTGCCTCGGCTGACGTTCGGAGGAGCATCTCAGATGGATATCGGAACTGAAACACCGGCAAACTTTAACTTTACAACCCCCCTGCCAGAAACCATGGACAATTTAATTTAATGTACCGAGGTCCCCCATTAGCCAATTAAATGGAGGGTTGAGTGTACTGTATTTGAATTTTTATGGTAGTTTAAAAGAAAACTGCACCATAAGCAATAAGCAATAATGTAATAAGATTTTGTAAAATAGTGGAATCCTGTCATTACGCACAACATTTTGGACATAGATATTGATTTAAAAATTATAGTACAAATGATTTTGTTTCATAAAGCGGCATTTCACTAGACTTTTATTAATCTCACGATAATGTAAAAAAAAATACATTACTCTGCACTGGTAAAGGAAGCTGTAAGGTTAAATTTGTAAGGTTCTGTAGTATATTGCTGGATTGTGAACCATTCAGAAATTGCACACTTAAAACAAATAATTTTAAAGTGAAGTAGGCAGAGAGGTAATTATTCAGTGTCATGGCCACAGATGATCCTAAGGTTTAAAGTCAGATTATTATAAGGTATATTGAAAGGTAAGAGCGTGTATAAGTGATCAAAGGATAAATTTAGAATCGATTTTAGCACAAAATTTTTTTTAAAATGTAGATTCTTTCACTAAATATAGCATCACGTGCCGTAAGCATAATATGAATGAGAAGTAATTTGATAACTCCTACTTTGGAGATCTGTCTTTGTATATAAATGCTAGAGAATCTAGATCTGTCAAAGACAGGTTAAAAATAGTCTGAACACCAGAATGGAGATAGTAAACAGTATCAATATTACAGAGAAGAATAAATTCTTCTCAAAAGAACTGGATGAAATAAGCTGAATGGATATTTCTGTACATATCTAACACTGTATAAAGTTTAAATCTATAGTATATGTCTGTACACAAGAAGTCTACATGGGATCCTTTATATACTGTAATCTATTTGTATTTTCAGACTTTCATGATCTTTCAAGTGCACTTCCAATGTTTATTTACTCTTTCAACAATTATTGCTTGCCAATACGACAATTTTTCGCAGCACAAGCCACACGAAATGGGAAATATATATACTGTACATTCTTCCACATATCTACTTATGATTTTCAGACGATTCTTTGGAAGTCATTCGCGAACAATCTTCTTCTATTATATCATGACTTTTTCCAGTCAAAAAATACGTTACCATATCACCCTTTCCTTTTACCTTTATCGTTCCTCTACAAGTAAGAGGATATCCCTTTTTATGGAGAATCTGATACATTTCTTGAGTAACCTGTTGAAAATATAACATTTTGAAGCTATATATTGTAAAATATAACTAACACTATAATTTTATAATTAAACATACGAGTATGTTTTGGTAATGATCATCCACCCTCAAAAATATGAGTAAAGACATCTTTACTAGAGGCTTCCCTCTCATCCTCAAATAATATTTGCCCCATTAGCCAATAATGGGAGAAAGGTATGCTGTCTACAGTAATAGTTCGATGAAACCTTCCCATCTTGTTCAAATTGTAATAGAGAGACAGTTTCTTCAGTATGCTTAGATTATAAAGAATATTCACAGTTTAAACTTTGTGACAGGACTTTGAGGTATTTTTCGTTGAATTATTTCACAGCCTTCTGGCTCACACCATACTTCCAATTTACCCTTATCCACTATGCAAGATATAGATTTTCCATGGTGTAGATTAAAAAACATTTAATCTCCTGCTTCTCCTACTTTTATCACAACAAGCACATTCTTTCATAATGGTGTTACCTCTAGCACTAAGCCCTTCTCAAACAGGAAGAGCCATACTGCAAAGACTCTCTCCCACGGACTATGATCAAAAGTTAAATGAACTGTCCTCAAAAGCTTTTGTAATAGCAATATTTGTAGAACCTGAAGCATCTTGTCTAATATAAGAATGAGACTCCGCACCAACTCCCTCTCCTGCTTTGCTCAAGAGGTGAATGGCTTGCTCTTTTTTTTGACGTAACATCCTGAAAAACCTATGTAGTCTTCAACAGTAGTTGAAGAGATACCAACAACCACTCCAGCCATTTCATGGCTTAAGGTTATCTCATTATACTAGAGTCAAACCTACAGATAAAGTAGAGCTGTGAGGTGCAAAATCAGCAGCATTTTCTAAAAACAACAGGATCAAGAGGCCCCATATCCTGGTTTGTATCAGTCATAATCATTGGTATATCAAACTCTTATAGGTATTTGCTGTAATCAAGTTACATCAGAAAAAAATCGTCGAAGGTAACATGAATAAAAAGTTCAGAGACAAGTCTGTTCACCACTGCACACTAAGACAATTTTTTCCATCACCCTTTCTTCCTTTTTCAAAACATCACATGTTTACTTTTAACAGTGTTATCTACCATTTCATCTTAGACAATTATGACATCACGGGCATTTTACCTTTCCTTGCACACTTATTGAGGGGGATTTTATTATATACCACAGTTTCTATCTGACATGTGCACTACAAATAAATTTTTATGTTGTGCTACAATAGAAACTTTTTCATCTGCCAACAGAGCCATTATTAGCTAAATCAAAAGGGAAGGCCTCAT
>JAXCGZ010006516.1:27500-37527 GCA_037179515.1 Halocaridina rubra
ATAATGGTGGGCAAGTTATGAAATGTGGGTATTTTATGTGTTTTAGTAGTTTTTTCTTGCAATATGGTAATGCATATTTTGTGCTGTTTGAAGACTTGTTTTTTTATGTTTATGCCACCTAATGTTAATTGTAAAATGTTGGTATTGTGTGTACAATGTGTGTTTAGGTCCTGCTGTAGGAGATGAGGAAAGAGTGTGAAAGGAGTAGGGTGTACAGGAAGGAAATGCAACCAGTGTAAGAAGTTCCAAGTGTCTGTATAGTGTTTCCAGGTTGTTGCACAGGTGAATAGGCCTTGTTTCTAAATGAATCACATACAACTAAATCTTTGGTGTGTCAGCTCGAAGTGATGGGTATAGAGCATATTGGGTGTGTTTGTAGCTGGGTAATGGATTATTCTTGATGTCTTTGGCTAGAACCAGTCTTCGAAAAATGACCACTGAAGAATCATTTTCCAGTGTAGAAAAATTGTGTCATCGTGTGAGTTGTGCTTAGATGTAAGGTAATTGCCTGGGTAACCAACGCCTATCACAAGTTCTCGTGCCCTGTGAAGGGCAAGGGTTAGTTGATTGCTGTTCCATTTTTAATTTGCAGCTCCTTAGGGTAGACCCATATCGAAGACAATGTCACTAAAGGTTTAGTTTTGTTAGTTTATACTGTTTCTGATGTGTCGAATGATATAAAATTTCTCTGTGTTTAAGTACTCATGACATTTCATTGATAAATAGTACTACTATACCTGTTTCACATATTATACATGTAGGATGCTATGTTACTCTTTAAGCAAAACGTGCGCCGGTAATTTGCCAAAAGTGGCATATTCACTTAAGAAACCGGAATTAAATTATTGTATACTGTAACATTCTACTCAATGTAATGCCATTTTAAAGTTTAAAAATCTCTTTAAAAATATGAATTTGGCACTTTACCTGCTCTTCTTCTGAAGCTTGATGATGCAATGATACATACCTATTCTTATTTTGAAATTATTGAAGGAATGTTCATTAACATATTCTAATTGCTCTCTTAACCGCAGAGCGTAGTCGGCCATGGCAGTCACGTGACTGAAATTTTTAAGATCTCTGGCAGATTTAGTGAGGCCTGCAAAGAATTCTTATATTAACAAAATTCTTAGCGTCAAAATGCATAAAATACACGGTTTAATTATTAAGGAAATAATTTATTTTAGCTATATTTCATTTGTAAATATTCTTAAGGATGAAAATATGAAAAATAATCATGGAGTTTAAGATGGACAAAGTATCTTCAGACAGTATTCCATTATTCTTCCTCTGCAATGCATAACAAAATTAAATATTTTCATATTATCCTTGTATTATTTTTACACTTAGAAGGATGTCAACTAATAAATTTTGTTTTCAAGCACATTAAAAATATTTATTTTTAGGTTCTTCTGTTATTGTCTATCACAACTCGATTCAGAAATGCATTTATGGAGAGGTAAGGGATATATGGAAGATACATAAATATCTAATATTTTAAGATCCCATATCCTAGTAAGTGACCACAATTGCAATAACAGAAATAAGATAGCAAAACATGAGCATAACTTGCTCATCCTTCCCTCTTGTCCCCTAAGCATTGTGGCAAAAAAGGAAATAAAAAAGCTAGAAGGATTACCTGCAGCAGCCATATATGTGGCTCCTGTAGATTTTATCTTTTCTATCCATTTGAAATGCTCCTCCTCAAGCAGTTCATCAAAATCCGCAATGATTTCATTGAGAAGACGTAAGCACTCGACACCCTCATTATTGGACTCCAACTCCACGTAAAACTCGGAAAAATTGGGGATGGAAGCAAACATAATGCACACACTTTCACATTCTTCATGGTACAGTTCCTGAAGAGAAAAAAGTTTAAAAGTATTATAAGAGCATTTTAAACCCTTACACATTTTTAGGATATGTAGGAGGCTACACTCCCTGCAAGCAATATTAATTTCCTGTACCTCGAAGGTCCACCATTTAAAAGTATTACAAAAAATATTGCTACAGATAAAATTGAGTGTTTCCTTTGGGTAAAATATACAGGTGTTCCAGTTAACATTATACAGAAGTGAAAGACAGGTATTCAAGTGGTAATATAGAAATACAACCTGAGCTGAAATCTTTTCAAAATGAAATACTGTAATATTGATTGAAGTAAAGGAATAAGAAATGTAACATCCACACCATACACAGTCTCTATTCATCTCCTCCTTGAAAAATATCGTATATGAAAGCTATGTAAAGAAAATGCTTAATAAATAATAAATAAATAAATATATATATATATATATATATATATATATATAATATATATATATATATATATATATATATATATATATATATATATATATATATATATATATATATATATATATATATATATATATATATATATATATATATTATATTTTGAGACCCCAATTTCGTATACCTTTTATCTGCCTCTTTATGTCAAGCAGGGAATGTAATTTAAAGACAAACCTTATAGAAGAGAGCAAATATGTACGAAAAAAAAATGCAAATACAGTATTACAATGTACACAAAAGAACAAATAAGAGAGTCCTTCACTTACATCTGGTGCTTTATCAACACTAAGAAAATGAGCTGCAACATGTTCTGGAAGGATGTTGGCTATAAGTTTCCTATTATAAGCCTGGAGATGCTCGATTTCCTCCTTCTCTTCTGCGGAGCAAAAGGAGATAAATATTATATTTTTAGAGTTCACAATACTGAAGTTTTTTCACTCACAAAGAGCAAGTAGAATAAAGAATAATTTTTTTATTAATTTAAAATTACAGACTGAATGACATAAAACCTTCAGAAAATAAAATGTCCAACAAAAAGTTTTTTTCTTATTCTATCATATCTACCTATTTACAAAGGACGAACATGCCACAATACACCATATATTATGTCAGACAATTAATACTGGGAATAACTCCATGTAAGTCACCACTGCTTTAAGTAGACTGATATAGCATCAATACCAAGCGTACATGGGACAGTATCATTGTAACTAGGCATCAATACAGTATGAAAAACCTTTAAACAGGATACTGGGTATAAAACTTAAACTTTGGCAAACTTAATTTGAATTATAAGTGAAATTTATGTAGGGTATCTCTGATTATTCAGGGGTTGCATGTAGAAAGAATTCAACGCATTACTCTCTCCCCATAGCCAGTTTATAGTATGTAGCACTCATTTCCCCCTCCTCTGTGTGGTGGGCTTCATGGGAAAACCTTTTCTACACAAAAAGCCAGGCGAATTCATTTCAAGAAACCACTAAATAATGCTCTAATAATCATCACGTTGCTGTTCTCAGGCAAGAAAATTGCCCTATACAGGCCCAGGCACCAAGGAAAGATTAAGACGAAGAAAACGCACAAGCTTGGGAACAAGGCAGAAATAAAGAATCTACCATCTCTTGAACTCAGTGAGCTAGCTAGGAGGAGTGGGAATATAGAGATGGTTTGGCGGGAGTCTCGTAGGCTCCTTGTGGTCTCTCCTGCATATTTCAAAACATCCATTATGTTGATTATATACAGTAACAGACATGTTTGCATTAAAAATTACAAAAGCATTTGCAAACTCAAAAGGTAAACAGTTTTAACTTTACATAAGAAAACTGACAGTGCTACATGAAAAAGTAACTGAATTACAGAAACTATTAAACTGTTGTACTATAAACATAATATCTGCGAAATTATTACCGTGACTCATTGGACCCTTTCTACGAGCAGCACTTCTAAATTTTAAATTTATTCTTGAAGTCCAGCTAATGGATGCTTATATCTTATATATATTCACTGGATGGCTACAGCGCTTTAATTGACTTATACTACTATATAATTTTATATCTCCCACTCAAAACTTCCTTTCAATTTAATCATTTACCATATAAGTTTTGATATTTTTTTCCCCTCAGACAGGTAAGCTTAAAGCATATCAGTCATACTGAAAAATATGTACAAAAATTAGTATATTACTTTTTCTTTATAAAGCAGCAAAAGTCAAAAACTTACCATGGGCTTGTAACTTCCAAAGGAAGTCTAGCCTTGATGTAGCTTCGCTCTGCTGGGCATGGATAAAGAACGCCACAGTGAACCCTATCAAAACAGCTACTGTGACATATCGCGAGATGAAGAGCTCACCGCTGTTATGAATGATACAGTATTTTTATATAGAAGGCAGTTATGATATGAAAATAATTATGTACAACAGTACATTCAGTGATTCGATGTTCAGTCTAAAACAGATAATAAGTAGAGACAGTATTTTTTTTATAGAAAAGTATCTTTTCTTTAGAAAAGAATATTAACAAATCAATATTATTACCATATAGTAGCAAATATATTAAAAAAAAAAAAATCTTGAAACATGGATTTAAGAAACGTTAAATGAATTTTTCTTTAGAAAATTTCCATAAATTCTATAAAAATTTTTGCTACAAAATGAGCAAAAATTTATCTTGAAGACTTACCCTCCATGAAGCAATATGAGCATATCTTGGTTATCGAAGAGTGAGCCATGGGTAAAAAGAACCATAGAGAGGTATGCAATGCAAATGGCCACAAGTAAAAGTAGTTTTATGATGCTGAACATTAGCTGATACACTGCACATGATACCATTACGACTAATACACAGTACGTGAAATACTGAAATGAAAACAGGGATAGACTTATCAATTTATACTATCCATACTCTAAATATGATAAAATATTAATGAATATTCATAGTGTTAGCACCGATTTAATCAAATTTTTGGACATTACAATTCAAAGGTTCCAAAATTTAGAAGTTTGCAGTGCCTATAATAGTTATTTACATAAATACATATATGAAAGCATTTATGCTATGAACCTATGGTTATCTCATCTCAGACTCCTTGAAGGAACCATTATTTTATGCAATTATATTTGATGATACACATTACATAAAAAATGTATCTAAGAGCTCTTGGGATAAATGTTATTACCTCAAATCAAACTGTAAAGACATTATATTATAGCTTAATATGTGTATGGAACACATTCTTTAAGAAAAAATTTCAGGAAACAAGGGACTGCCAGCCCCTCCCTCCCGTATCCTTCCTACAGGACCTTTGGACACACTGAGAATACAGAGGCAGAATTTTCCCCAATTACGAGGGATAACCAACATAAAATAACAAAGGTATAATTTTCTGTCAGACTAATACTTATTTAAACTTGATTATTTTGTGGTATTCCAGCAATCAATGAGTGGAAGGTACTTACATCTGGAAAATGCGTGGTTGGCCCATTATGGCAAGGATTAATTTCATCACCTATTGTAAAGTTGAAATAATCAGTGACTGGATTTTCTTTTGGGGCATGGACAGTGAGACCATCACTGACAATGCCCCAAGAGGAGGAAGTGGAATTGAGCTCAACCAGCATAATATCTGTTAAATTGTCTTCTTCAGGAGTGCACTCATGGTAACTTTCCAGGTCAAGAAGAAACTGAAATCATAAATATTAAGTTTAAGCTTCAGTCACTACAAATTATCAGATAACGAGGTATTCATCATTTTACAAAACATTTTCAGACCCATTCACAAACTAATTTTACCTCAAAAGTTATGAGTACTGCATAACAATGCTAAGAATATTCAAACTTAAGCTTTATTTGATGTCCAAATTGGCGTTCTATTTAAGAACAATTTGCTGATGTTCATCCAACTAAGAAATTATATATAATATGGAGAACACTGCATACAGAGGCTGCATACATAAAAATACTGTGCTGATGTACATATAATTTGAACAGCATTGCATAAGGGATAGAGTCTATTAAATACTACAGAGGCAATACTCGATAAAATTAAATTTTTTTGCAATTTATTCCTAGCTGACTGAAATCACGCCACCCACTGCAACCCCATTCATGAACCAACTGCTTCATTATATCCAATATGCACCTATATATGTTGAAAAAGACACAACGTTTCTCTTTTTCGAATGAGCATCACTCTCCTATCCCTGTTAGTTACTTCCTAAGACATACTGAGGAAAACAAGTGTCAATTTCTATTCCCTCCCACCACCAGGGTAGTACAGGTACATGCATACAAAATTGCCACACAAAATGTTTTCAACATTTACTAGCATTTTTATTGTATAGTGACAATGCAGTAATTAGGGAGTTATTTGAAAGTCATACTGGGATTTCAACTTTTAGTTCAAGGTTCAAAGGTTACTATGAGTCATACTGGGATTTCTGGAATATGATTCACATGAACTGTAAGGAGTACCTAATCTATATATACCATGGATTAGACCTCTCCTTCGACACACTACTAGATGGTCCAAACCCCTTTGCACTTCTTGTATTCTGTAATTTATTTCTATTCTCTGACTACCTCCTGTTTCTGTATACATTCCAAAATACCTAGCATACAACATACCCTATGGCTATATCATCTAGTTTTATTAACATTTAGATCAACTCTATGACTCTATTACGACTTTTCATATTACTTTTTTCTATATCATCTCTTAAAGCTGACCAGTGCACAACTTCACAAACTCTTCCACCAATTCTTGAAACCTCCATTTCAAATCAGACACAAGAGCAGTAATATCGAAAAAGGAAAATTTGCATAACCTTTTCCATTTAATCCCCTTAGCTTAAAACATATACTACAATTTCTCCAATTATATAACTCTTTTACATATAAAACAATGTGACAAAATGCACATTTCCTTCACTTCAACCTTGACCTTACAATCCGCTCATTTTCTTACCCACTTTCACATATACACTATCCTAATAAAAAGACTTTATTGTCTCGACTAAATTGCCTCTATATCTATATATTTGCAGAGTATATTGTAAATCAAATGTTGCTACCCTATTAAATGCCTTTTCAAAATCATCAATTGACATCTGTATACAGCAACCTATTTCCTTAGCCTTCTCACATACATTCTTCAGGCCTAACAGTTGGTTAGAAAAATTGACACCTGTTAGTACATACACACTAAGCCTAAAATATTTCCATTTGGACAATAAATAGTTAATTTGATTCAGAAGCCAAGACTTAGACAACTATAAACGCAAAATGCATTCATAGTTTACAGGAACAATGTGATAAGTGTCAGTCAATTAATAAAAAAAAGCAGATGAGGAGTCACAAGTATAAAGCACTTCTCAAATAACTACCATGTAACAATATAAATAAAATTACTCCATTATGCAATCCGAACTTTGTATATTCACGAAGCAAAACACCATAACCACACTTATCTTACCATAGAAGTTATTGAGCAGAGGAAGAGGACGAGTACTACGAAACACGCCAGCATTTGGCTGACGGTTCTATTTGTAGCCACAGCAGTGCTCATACTCTTGATCCAAGAGGGCATGCACTGAAATGATGTTCCCTTTGGTCAATTTGAAACAGGAAAGATATTCATGCAAAAACCCCAGATTACTAAATGTGTGGTGAAAAAATCTCTATGATATTATCACATAAAAATATTATGTAGAAGATGTTATAACTGACGTAAGTATAACTACAAGTTTATGAACCATCCAATTCCCAACATATTATACATTCAACATGGTATTAAGTATGAAATGTACCTTCACCATCTGTAAGTGCAGTCTATGTACCATACCCATAAGTATTAAAGATTATAGCTAAATACACTACTGTTTCCCAGCTTACCACCCATACATTTTCATATATAGTGATTTTTAAAGATAAGAATAGTATAAAAAGTAAAATTTTATATAAGTGCTTACCTCACACTTTTCTGCCAGCACCAAAATTACAACTACTGTTGTCACAACAGTTCCCACAAGGAAGACACCAAGAGATCCATAAAATCTACAAAATTAAGAAACAACTGCATTACTAAATCTTTCAGCAATCATTCGTATTCATAATCAATATCGGTTGGTTATGTTTTTAAACAGTAGAAAAGATAATCAGCTTCATTATCATAAAACATTATTGCGAGTCTACATAACAGAGAGCCATGCAACTTGCACATGGCAATTATGATATATCTCGCTCTTACAGAGTTTTGTTATTGGTAACTAAAATCGATGTAAGACATCCAGTTTGACGCAACAACTAGTCCCAATGATATAGAAATGACAGCCACTATTGCTAGGTAAAGTAGCAATACGTGGTTGAGGGAGTGACACCATGAAAAAAAAGGTGACAAAATGCTAAATAAGTAAGAGGTTAACACTACCAAGTGGATAAATTATGGAAGTGGTCCTTAGGATAATGACGGCGAGAACATAACAACTCTAACAAAAACAGGAGGACCTTGTAAAAGTCCTCAAGCAAAGAGAAGCTGACAACAGAGACTACACTTAAAAGTAAGGCAGGCATCACAGCCCAGTAAACCCATACGTTTAGTTGCTCAGCAGAATATAAGAGGAAACCCAAAGTAAGGACCGCCATAAAAGGAATGAGTCAAACCCACTCTCCAGAGTTATAAAAGCAATAAATATCGAAGTAACCAAAGTTCAGAGCAACAAAAGGAAAGGAAAAATGAACCCAAAACACCTTAGCTGCCCCTAAAGAACAATGCCAAACATATGAGGAAAAAATCTGAGAAAAAGATGCCTTAAAAGAGGTAGGATAAAAGCAAGGAATTAAAGCAACATAAGGGATATGAACGACAATTAAAGTACTTCAATGGTGCAGCTTATGGAAGGGTAGCAAAGTCACAAAGGAAGGTTGCCACCAATAGTGAAGGTGAGGAAGAAATTCACATTTGCTCAAAACCTCCACACAAATGCAATATGCCAAAGAAAAGTTGGTGATTGCACAAGAGAGAGCAGTTCAAATAAGCCTATGCATGCAAAAGAATAAGTAGGAAACTAGCACCACATGGCAAAAGGGTCAATATATCAGAGTAAAACTCTTGGGTGAAAAAGGCAGGGACTCTGGATACAAGGCAAAATCTAAAATCCCAAACGTCTCTCCTAGGGACATAACAGGCTTCAAAAGTTGAATGGAAGATCCATGTCATTTTCTGGGCAAACTACAGCAACTGCCATTTTTATCCACCACCCCCCACCACCAGGGTAAACTAAAAACACTATATATTACATAAATTACAGTATATGTATTACCTCTTTGACAAAATAGAAAAATATTAACTCACGTTTTTATACTGACAGATTAATATATCATAAAAAATCTACTTACAATATCAGAGCTTAAATCAATGAAGTTAGTTTTAGTTACACATTATTAAGCACAAAGAAACACAAAGATATACTCTGAAGAAACCTATAACCAATATAACTACAACAGGCTTAGTAGACCTGCACAAAAATTAAAAATACTTCATAGTTACTGAAGAGACATTACCATAGTATAAACAACCTAATAAGTGATTATTTTATAATTCCAAACCCATATAAACTAAAATGAATAGAGAAGGGAGGGGTTGATATCACCTTCCTCTAATTACTGTATATTTCTTACAACGAAATGGCAGATAAAAGGAACGAGGAGGCTCAGAATATGATTAAGCCCTGCCATTACATTTTGTTCATTTGTTCCACCCTGTTGGTCTAAGAGAGCATGGGTATGGTGTCATGCTGAAGATAAATCAAACTTACCTGGGAAGAATAACAAGTTGAACAATACAGGTACACACTAGAGTTATCCAAGAGAAGACGAAATAGGCTGGTAGCATTTTGTCCCGTTCTTTAGAATACTGAAAACGACAAACATCACGTGAAAAAAGGCAAACATCACGTGAAAAAAGGCACACCGTTTTTTTTTAACATATCAAAATAGAATAAATGATTATACTACCATCTTTAATTCTCTGTCATTCTTTTCTTGCCGCAGAGCATACGTTTGAAGAGGGAGGACAACAAGAGTACAATTAAGCCCCGTGACTTTATTTCTTTTGTTACTCTTGTGACCACCCTGCCTTCCTCACTGGCATACGGTGGCATGTTTAGAGTAAAATACTGTGGCACTGCTTAAATTGTTACAATACACTCTAATGTCAA
>JAXCGZ010006517.1:0-37482 GCA_037179515.1 Halocaridina rubra
ATAATAATAATAATAATAATAATAATAATAATAATAATAATAATGATAATAATAATAATAATAATCTCCCCAATCATCATCAAAGGAAAATTATTGTTGCCAATAATAATAATAATAATAATAAGATCTAAGGAGAATTTTTAGAATAGACATCATGAAAATAATGCTGAGGTATAGTAAACCCAGCAGAGAGCTGGATATTCATTACACATCTTTTATAATCCCTTCACATCTGACAGGTCATTACACTCTCCATCTCTGTTTCTCTTTACAGCCTGATTAAGGCCGTTTTATTTTATCATTTTGGCCTGTCCTGGTGTCATAATCATCTTTAAAAAAAATATATATATATATATTTTAGGTGTTCCTACTTTGCAGAAATTCACCTATCGCGGCCGGTCCCGGAACCAAACCCCCACGATAAATGAGGGATTACTGTACTAGTGGTATTCTTTTTCCCTCATTGCCAAGAATCTCCCTTCAGATGTCTTTCACAGCATACAGAGAATGTGAATATGTAAATATATCCTAATCTGTTTTTAGAGATAACTTTATCTCTGTAGTGTATTGTAAGCAGCACCAGTCTTCTTATTCTTGCCTTTATTGTTGAATTCACATTCATGTAATATTTATAGAATAGAGTCCTTGTTTAAGGAATACAGTATAGAGGGCCATGTTGACTTGGAAACTGCAGAAAGATGAAAACTTATTTTTTATTAAAGCAATAACAGTACATATTTTATATAATATATATATATATATATATATATATATATATATATATATATATATATATATATATATATATATATATATATATATATATATATATATATATATATATATATATATATATATATATATATATATATATATATATATATATACAGTGATCCCCCACTGGGTTGCGTTTCTTGGTTCGCGTTTTCACTGTACCACGTTTTTTTGTTTGGCAAAAATAATTGTAAAATACCTATGTACATGAGTATGTCATGTAATTACCACTTCATTCACCGTAATTTTATCTATCACTTTCATATAAATTTACGTTGCATGCTGTTATTTATGAAGCAAAGGGTGGTTTGTTAACAGTACAGGGAGGGTTTATACAGTGTAAACGCAAAAATAAATTAAAATATCTGTGTACATATAGGCTGATCCTACTTCGCGGTTTTCCTTTCTCGCGCCGGGTCCCCAAACCGAACTACCGCGATAAGGGGGGGAACACTGTATTCCCTGTGTGTGATGAGAACTAGTCTCATTTCCAGGACAATAAGTGTTTAACTCAAGAACTTAAAACAAATTTAAGGCATGGGAAAGGCAGCTTCCCTTTGGACTTTTTATTGAGGAACTGGGCTATCATGGTGATACAACTAAGGAACACTCAACTGCCCAGGCATGATGCTTTACCCCGAGTGATTAACGCTCTCTTATTAGAGCCTTTTAACTTAACTCTGGTGTAATACAGTTCCCATTAAATTTAATCAGTTTAATACTTTGCGTATCATAATGATTCACTTATACTTTTCCTTACGGAGAGAGAGCACAAACTTACTAAAGGGGATAATGAAACATTGGGCTAGTAATCATATCCTCCTTGAGGTTGTTTCATCTTATCACAAAACTATGAAGGCCACTTTGATGAATCAGACACAGTAAACTCTATTATAAGAAAAAATTTAAATATATGAGGTCTATATTTTTTTTTAGTCATAAAGCAGCTGATAGGAGGAGTGATAATACAATGGACAAGATGAGGCACTGTTGCTTCACTTCCGATCTTGTAAAGTAACTCAAGATGCTCTAGTGTTATTCGTATTTGCAAGGCAAGTCACCAACCTAAACAAGTTATGCAGTTGTCTGCCTTTTGATGGGATTCAGAGTTACTCATCATTACAAGATTCCACTTTCTGTTCACTGTGGATTTTAGTGAGATAATGGGAGAATAACATATCTAATATAGTACTGTACTTACATTTTTGGTTTACGAATATCCCAGAGCGAAACCCCTTCTCTTGAATTTGCCGTCACAATGAAGTTTGTTTCCAAAGGATGAAACTGAACTGAATGAAAAGCATCATGATATCGAGCCAAACATATAGGATCTGAAATAATTCAAGATTATATTATAATCAGATGACTAACAGGCCTTCCCAGCATAGCATTAGAAAGAACATCCAGCCTTCATTCCTCAGCTTCAAACTGCAGCGTCCATCCCTATTTGAATGGGTACTAATAGCGACATATTTAACAGGAAATAAATTAATGAGAGAATCAGAAGGTATTTCAACTGCAAAGTTGTATCTTAAAGATTAAACAGCAAATAAATAAATAAGAGAGCATCAGAAGGAATTTCAACTGCAAAATTGTCTCTTAATGCTAATGACGCTATGTGTCTTGTTAATGAAGTGATTCATTCTTTTTTGTAATATATTTGAGAGCATGACTTTCTATTTAAATTTTATTATAGCAAGAAGGTTCACAAGATTGTGTTCAATGTAGGGAGCTAAACAGACAATGTAGGTGAAGATATGATTATATCCTCAGTATTTCCAAAAGCACTACTGAGAACATATATAATGCACCGTGTATTGTCACAACGAATCCCCATTTGAATGGGGGTGGACACAGACAGGTTAGAGCTGGGGACTAAGGCTGAATGCAGAACATAAAAAGTGAACTATAACCCCCAAAAGTAGGTACAGACATAAATTATTCCTTGGTAATTTCGAGGACTACCTTTCCTTCTCAAATTTTAGCATCTTGTGAACAAGAGTAGTGTAGCTTTGTAAATATTTTGAAGTGTTAGGTTTATTCAAATTTAGTGCTGTAAATATGTTTCCTATTTTCTTCCAGTGAACCTAAACCTACCAGATGCTGGTGATTCCCTCATATCATACATTAATACTTGGCCATCTTCTCCTGCACTGGCAAAGACAGAATCCAGAGAGGGATTAACTGAGACACCATACACAGCTTCACGATGAAGAAAAACATCAACGAGGTCACCACTGAAAATGGAAAACAAAACAAAGTAATATCAATGAAGAAAAATGTATAAGAGGTCTTAACTGAATATGGAAAGCATGTAGAATCAATAAAATGTATAAAAAGAAGGATAAAGAATGAGAATATCAGATGGACAGGACAGATAGGACAGGCTGAGAGAGGAGACTGATATAATTTGGGCATGTGTTGAGGGATGAGGGATATTCTGGGTAAAGGATGCTGAGGATAGAGCTGCCAGGCAGGAGGGGGAGAGGTTGGCCAAAGAGTAGATTTATGAATGTGGTGATGGAGAATATGAGGGTGTGTCATGTGCCAGAGAAGGATGCAGAGGATAGGGAGATGTGGAGACGACTAACCCGCTACATCGACCCCCGATGGGAGAAACTGAGAGATTTGATTAATAGGAAGAAGACTTACAAAAATTACCTTGAGAATTTCAAACACATTTAAAAAAAAAATATGAATATTGAAAATGTGACAGAGTGTTTCACTCCACGTCACCAGAGGTCTTTATAGATGCCTTACTAAAATAGTTCTCACTCCTTGCATTTTACAGATTATGATTATTTGCAATTTATATTTCAGCTTATAGCTAATTCTAAATATATCTTTTTTAATATTCTTGTAGGTGTAGAAAGCATGATCCCAATATAAAAATCTCAGGCCTATTTCTCTGTTTTCTGCTTTTTCTTTTTCTAATGAACAATACTATAATCCTAGCGAGTGTGTTGGATAGTTTGGTTACGTAATTTTCTTATTATAAAATTGCTTTGCTGATAAATTTTTTTATATTATTAAAATTGCTCTTGCTGATAATTTTGTTATAAATTTGACCCTGCTGATATGTCATTAGCCTGTCTAGATACATTTCAGTAGCTTCTTCATTATTTGAGTAGTTGATATTACGCCTCCTGCAACGCAAAGGACATTCTGGAGATTGTTCGTCAGTGACCTATTTTGCCCATAATATTTCTAATTTTTTTATTTGTTTCCGCTTGTTGGACCGAAAATACTGTCTCTCCCATAATTGCCTGCCAGGGATCACCACTGCAGTAGCCCTCGAATTTTATATGAACATATTACTGCTCTGAATATATATACTACAGGGGGCCGAATGATGACGTCACCAGGAGGGAGGTTGAATCGCCCTCAATTGGCATCCATTCATCCAAGAGGCAAATACTCGCCTCAGCAGTCAAGCTTGCTTCAAACTTTCTTTACATGGCGTCTTCACAGAAATTCATCTGGCACAAACAAGATGAGAGATAGTGTATGGTATAGCTCGCTGGTCAAGCAAATTGGGAATTCGAGAAACTGGTTAAAGTCGTTACTGGTCAAATCCTAAGAAATTTTTCTCAGATTCCATTCCCATACAGCACGAACTTTTGTAGATTACCTAACTGGAATCTCATTTGCCAAATTTAATTCCTTGACCTGGAAATTACCGCCGATGTACACTGATAAGAAATTTCTTTAATTGAGGGTGTCAAAGTAAAATTTCGTCCTCAGAAGATTGCTCATTACCACGTAAAAATCTATCCCTTTTCCTAACGAATTCTAATTTCATTTCACTCCTTCCTATCATTGTAAATAACGTGTTTTACGTCAAAACTCGTAAATAAAGTGATTTACTATATAAATTGCAAATAATTAATGATTTAACTAAAGTGTTTAATGCTATACACTGCAAATAATTAATAGGTAATTTTGCCCTGTTGGTATTGCAAATGATTCTTGTTAACCACAATTCAATGAATACATACCGTATTTATCTTGCTAATTCCTCATATATTGGGAATAAAGTGTTTTGATTTGAGTTACAAGTTGCAAATACTTCAAAAGGTGGTTTTGCCCTTTTTGCACTGCAAATATTTCTTTCTAGTTATACCATATAAACTGCAAATAATTAATAAGTAATCTTGCCCTATTGGCAATGCAATCATTTATGATTACCCACAATTTAAGGAATACATACTGCATTTATCTCTTTGATTCTTCATTTATTGTGAATAAATTGCTTTACGCTAATACCGGAAAACAACTAATGGTTTTGTATGCTCGTACGGTATTGTAAATATTTTTGGTTTGCTGCGACTAACCAGTATATTTTCATCCAGTAGAATAATATTGGAAACTCATTATTTGTGTGCTCGTGTCTACAGTTTTCCCGTTATTAACGGTGTGTCGTTTCTGTTTTTCTGCAATTGCAGTGTCCTCTATTCTACTCTGCCTGTGTGACAGAGGTGATCGTCGAGTTGAGGCAAAATATTGGCATCCGTCTGTGGTGCTGGGAATTGCAATCATGCCCACCACCTCCGGAATTCGAGGCAGCATTCCATAAATTTAAATTTTTAAATATGTTCCAGTTTTCCAAAATCTAATTATTGTTTTAATGTGTTATTACATTTCCTAAATTAAAAGAAAGTTGAATCCTGAGTTTCATTTAAGCGAGTAGTGGTAGCATGGGTGGCGTGGAGGATTTCCTGTGTGTTATTTACCCTTCGATCTTATAACCCCCTAAATTCGGAAATCCTGACACGGCTTCAGTAGAGGCCTACCACGATCTCAAATTTAAATCCTCTACCAATAAAATATAATTAATATTACATGCATAGACATACATGCAAATATTTTATAAGGGGGTTTATGAACTGCTGATATGTGAATATTTAAATAAACTCTCATCACCTTAAATTAAAACTTCCTCATACAGAATAATACATTTTCTAACATACATTCTACCTACGAGTGTTCAATTAAATGAGCATATTCTGTCCCTCACACGTAGTTATAAATATTGTTAGAAATAAGGTTGATCCGTACTTATCTATCCGGATAACCCTGATGTCGTCAGCAATCACGGGACTCCGAATCTTCTTCTGATCCACGTATCTCTATCACGTTCTTCTACTTGAGTGTCTCGTAACGCCACACGAGAACAACAAACTTTTTGTGGGCGTATATGCACCATCAATAATCATGGTAGCAAATGTATTTCATAAATCTCAGCTACGACCGATTTTACACATCCTAAACATGAGTGTCTCGTAGCATCTCACGAGGACAACTAACTTTTTGTAATAAAGTCTTACAAAACTCCTCTCGCTTTTTAGGGGTCCTTGATACTAGGACTAACCTGAGTTATGACTTGTTTACAATGGTTCTTTGTTTAACGAGGTGATGCAATAAGGGTTATCAAGGAGGTGAAGGGTTAATGGCTAAAATCCATTAGTGACCTACATTCCTTTCTCCAAGTCTGCTACAGCCAGCCTTCATAATAAACTACACATTATACATACGACTATACGTGTATACATGATAGAAATTAATAACTACACATACTAAGTCTAAAAGTATACATTCATGCACTTACATTACAACAAACGAAACTATATGCAAAACAACACTTACATAATGTACGTAGAAATAAACTGTCTTCAAATATATTCAAGACATCCTGGGCCCCTCCAAAAAAGAAAAAATGGGGGGTCTCTCCTATCAGTACTACAATTTATCATCTATGATTAAGCGTGCCCACAATTCTTCAACCCTTTGGGCAGCTTGACATTCAGATCTTTCATAATTTGATGATTCCTCTTTGTATACTTCTGACAACAGGTATTCCCATGAGAGCTTTTCAGACCAAGCTCTCTGAATAAGAATTTTTCCTCTTCTTAGTAAGGGTGATATTAGACCTAAGGGGTAAAAAAATATACCCACCAGTGACAGAAGTTTAAGTTTGGTCAACACATCTTCTCTAGCCTTCAGACTTTTCAAAGACAACTTGTCTGTATTAACATTCCAGATTAAACTAAAGCTTGTTTCTTTAGGAGATCTAGATTTTTCAGAAAGGCGCTGCTCCAGTACCCTTTGAAGTCTTGCATTGTTGGAATTCAATGCTTGCAGTGATATTTTGGCCTTTTCCCACTCTACATCTGAAGTATTGTATACATCAAACTGTTTTTCTTTACTGGTACAAGCATCCAACAAATTACTTACATGAACATTCTCCAATATCTCCTCCAACTGTTCTATTAGAGACATCATTTGTCCAAAGGCACTCTGAAAATTGTGTAGGAGAGGAGTGTGGATAGGCTTCAAGGCAACAGAATCTGTAGAACTTCCAAGTGTAGTTTTATCTTTGTAATGCACTTCTTGCTTTACTCCAATACTCTCTGGCTCCCACATCTTATTAACAGGCTCTATGGCCTCTGCAGTCAGCAACTTATTAACAAACTCTATGGCCTCTGCAGTCAACTTATTAACAGGCACTATGGCCTCCTCAATCAACAACTTATTATCAGGCTCTATCGCCTCTTCAATCAACAACTTATTAACTGGCTCTATGGCCACTTCAATCAACTCTTGAGTACCTGCAGGAAAAAACTGTGTTCCTACTCGCATAACAATATGGCTTTGCACATTACTGGGTTCATGTTGAGTATCATAAGGAATATGGCCATACAACATGACACCACCCGGTGTTTCCATTAAGGTATAGATATCCCACTTGTTAATACCACTAACAAACTGACTAAAATGTAAGGCACCAATAACAATGCCAATGTTCTCCAGTACATCACTATAAATATCTTCATCAGCCAACTTGTGACCATTAGACTTTAACACATTTGCAGCCTTTGATAGTCCTGGAGTGTGGATGCTAATTACCATGTTATCAACTACGAGTAATTTAACTCTGGCTCTTCTTTTCCCCAATTTGATAACTACATTTACAACAGGAAAAGTTCCTTTCTTCGTCTCAGAACGAAATGCATCAATACCAAGAGACATTTCATCTACTGGGCTTAATTTAAGCCTTTCAGCTAATTCCCTACTTATAAAGGAACACTGGGAACCTATATCAAAGAATAACCTAGTATTTACCCAAAGATTTCCCTTTGAGCTGCTTATTTTTCCACTTGCAGTAGGCAGAGCACATGAAGGTAAACTCGGCTTCACCATTTGCCTTTGTACTGCCTTCATAGTCATCACACCAACATGTTTCTTGTCCTTTTCTGAGTCAGAATGTTCTTGCTCATTGCTTGACTCATCTAAATTTGAACCATTTCCTGACTGTTCATTCAGAAATGTAGGTTCTTCAAACCTTCTACGGAATTTTGACTCTTGTTCATAACACAAAGCTGCATGGTGACCATTTTTCTTACACTTCTTACAGTTTAATTGAGTGTAACATTCATTGGCATAATGCCCTGACTGAGTACATCTCAGACATTTGTTATTGTCTCTCAATTTGTCTCTGCGGTCATTTATACTAACTACTTTCTTACAGTGTTCAGACTTATGACCTTGCCAACCACAGAATACACATTCTGATTTACTATTTACTCTGTTTGCAACAGCACCATAACTACCTACATTCTTTTTATAGGACTGAGTCTCATCTCTTTGGGAGGTGTGAGTCTCTCCCTTTGTGTTACCTTTAGTGTTGTTGCCTTCTATATGATATACATATTTTCCCAGTTCCTTCAAGAGGGTTTCAAATGTAGGATATTTTGTGTCTATTTTCATGCTAATCCAGTTCTCTACATCTTCTGGAAATTTCATTATCACGAGTTCTGAAAACACCCAATCAGTGTTCTTCATGTCTCTATAATTTCTCAGACTTCGAGTAATGGTTTCTATTTCCTGCTTGAACTTAAAAAGTGATGAATAATGAGAAGAAGGAGTTGGTAACTTTACCAATTTCCTCATTAAATTTCGTACAATTCTGTCCTTACTGGCATAAACAGCTTGTAGCTGTTGAATGCATTCATCATAACTCTCACTAGCAACAGAATATCCCTTTATGGTGTCCTTTGCATCTCCTTTAAGGGCATTTCTCAAGATGGTAAACTTTGTCATAGTTGCTATAGAAGTACTATGCACTAAACTATCAAACGTATCCCAAAACTCGTTCCATTCATCATAGTTTCCAGACAACTGCGGTATTTTTACTTCAGGAACTTTAGGTGTGGGTTGCCCACTGGGGAGGTTTGAACTCTCGGAACTAGGAGCTCTAGTACTCTTCATAGTTCCTAACTTACGAATCCATTCTAGGACAGCTAAGCTAATATTATGTACTGTTTCAGCTAGATTGTCATGTTCTATATCCTCCTCTTCAGAATCCCTTTTAAGGGGCTTATTCTCGACATATTCTTCATATTTCCTATCATATCTTCCAAATCTTTCTGTTAGCGTATGATGACATGTTTCTAAATAATTAACAAGTGTCTCATCATCTTTGGCAAGTTCTGTTTGACACTGAACAATCACGTTGAACCAATTCCTGAAGGCGTTTTAATGCCTCAGGTTTAACCGACATATTGAGAAAGCAAATAGAACAAAACAACAAACAAATAGTTGATGCAATTTTATCATCAAAGAATCCACGATCTTTTTTATGCATCCACAATGCAACGAACAATCACTCTGTATAGAGTATCAAAGGACAATCTTCCAAAATTTCAAGTTAATGACATACAGTTATTTAATTCCGTCAATTATGACACCAATCCTCAAAGCGTAAAACACACTTTTCATCAATTAAACGACACTGTTAAGTCAGCAACAGTAAATGGAAAATGTAATGGAAACCACACTGTTCCTCTAATAAACGACACTGTGCACCTAGCAGTAGGTGGGTCACTACCTTCTGTTTATTTACGTAAACAAAGGAATCAATACGACATTCTAGACATCGTTAAATGGGAAATATGTAAACACACAAATCCCTAAAAACCACTGTTCACCCAGCCGAAATTGGGTACGAATATCCAAATTACTTAATGGACGCTCAACTACGAAAGTATATTTCGTTTCCACAGAGAGAGAAACACTTTATCCACGCGGGAAAAAGATAATCATATTTATTTCAACAACAACTTTAATTTCAAAGTTATATTCGCAATATTCATGCAAATCATGCAATGCTCATCCCTTTTTTCTCGCTGAAATATGAACAATTTTAACCGTAGAGTTTAACACTAACTTCTTACAAGGCGGGAGTTTATCTAAAATGTACACTATTTTCACAATTACCACACCAATTCTAATCCGGTTCGAAGGACCAAAAGCTGTGGAGGATTTCTTGTGTGTTATTTACCCTTCGCTCTTATAACCCCCTAAATTCGGAAATCCTGACACGGCTTCAGTAGAGGCCTACCACAATCTCAAATTTAAATCCTCTACCAATAAAATATAATTAATATTACATGCATAGACATACATGCAAATATTTTATAAGGGGGTTTATGAACTGCTGATATGTGAATATTTAAATAAACTCTCCTCACCTTAAATCAAAACTTCCTCATACAGAATAATACATTTTCTAACATACATTCTACCTACGAGTGTTCAATTAAATGAGCATATTCTGTCCCTCACATGTAGTTATAAATATTGTTAGAAATAAGGTTAATCTGTACTTATCTATCCGGATAACCCTGATGTCGTCAGCAATCACGGGACTCCGAATCTTCTTCTGATCCACGTATCTCTATCACGTTCTTCTAATTGAGTGTCTCGTAACGCCACACGAGAACAACAAACTTTTTGTGGGCGTATATGCACCATCAATAATCATGGTAGCAAATGTATTTCATAAATCTCAGCTACAACCGATTTTACATATCCTAAACATGAGTGTCTCGTAGCATCTCACGAGGACAACTAACTTTTTGTAATAAAGTCTTACAAAACTCCTCTCACTTTTTAGGGGTCCTTGATACTAGGACTAACCTGAGTTATGACTTGTTTACAATGGTTCTTTGTTCAACGACGCGATGCAATAAGCGTTATCAAGGAGGTGAAGGGTTAATGGCTAAAATCCATTAGTGACCTACATTCCTTTCTCCAAGTCTGCTACAGCCAGCCTTCATAATAAACTACACATTATACATACGACTATATGTGTATACATGATAGAAATTAATAAGTACACATACTAAGTCTAAAAGTATACATTCATGCACTTACATTACAATAAACGAAACTATATGCAAAACAACACTTACATAATGTACGTAGAAATAAACTGTCTTGAAATATATTCAAGACAGGTGGGGTGTGCAAGTACAGTAATATCTGTCCTGTCTGTTTGTGAGCTCTTAAACGAGTTCAGTACTTTGAGTCCCCTTAGTAAAACAGAAATTTAACAACAACCTCCTCACAGAAAATAAGGCTATAAATGGTACAAAGGAAAAAGGTGAAATCACTTATCTCCATTTGAGAAACTATCTTTGAGACTGAGTAACCACACTCAAAAGATCTCATATTATTTATTATTCTGCCTTTGCATACCAGAAATTAATGCACATACATTTATCTATATACAAAAGAGAAAATCCCCCTTATAATGGGGTGGCTGTGACAAAGCACATAAATTGACTTTTTGAGAGATGAAAACACAAAGGAGGAGATTTCCAGTTCTTTCACTCTGCCCCATTCAGGTGACTTTTACGATATGCAAGTTCTTCACTAACAGCAAACAAGCAATGACAATATAATAACTATTTTTGGTTTCCTTTAGTATAAGCTATAAAATAGTGAGCTAACAAAACATATTGAAATATGGGAAAAAATGTAATGATAAGCCAACACATTTGTACCAGAACTGGCACCTTCAATTATGAACATAGATAGTTAAACCAAAATTCTTCTTCCCTCTGCACTACAAAATCTTAGAAATGACCTCATAAACATGTTTAATTTATTAGTGATAATGAAGAATTTCAAAGATATTTAATAATTGAAGATGTGTATAATAATGCTTTACACATCAGAATTATGAAGCATTTGAATGGTTTCCTTGCAATGTTGCATTTGCTACGACAATTTATAGCTTAAAAAGAGCTGAATATAAGTTACAAGTGCTAAATATATTTTTTAACTAAAGTTTGGAATGTTCTGCCCTGAGAGACACAGATGATGAGGATGGAGAAAGGAGAAAGAAAAGGAGATGATCAAGAAGAAAATACAAGGAGGAAGAAACAAAAGGAAGAAAATGAGGAAAGAGAAGCAGATGGAAAATAAAGATAAAGAGGAAAAAGACAAAAACAAGGAGGAAAGAAAGTGGAGGAGGAAAAAATCCAGAAGGAGAAAGGACGAGGAGGAAGAAGTAAAATGAGGAAGAAGAAGCAAAAGAAAAAGAGAGACGTAGAGAAAGCTGTACAAAAGAATAGGAGAAAAAGAGGAAAAAGAAAACAAATATCGTAATTATAATAATTACACTTACGTATTGAGGTCGTGTACAATTACTTGCTCATCATTCCCAGCTGAAAATATTTTGGAATTGCAGGAATCAAAACTAAGGCAGAATATGTTGCTGTTATGCTCGCCTTTCATTGCATGTGGACGTCGGTTCTCCGACAGCACGCAATCAATGTTCCACAACAACACACGACGGTCATCGCCACCTGATTGGGGAAAATGTTTGTGAGCTCTATTATTATTTATACTGTATATATAAGTCATAATCCCCCTTGTATGGGGGTGGTTGAGTCAAAGCAAAAATTTCAACTCTTTGTGGGAGGATAACACAAAGGATGGGATTCCCAGTCCTCTTGCTATGCCCAATACACAGAGGAACATGAAGGAGGTATTCTTGTGTCCCCCAGGGGGTTCTAATGCAATCTTAAAAGAGGAATCAAATGCATAAATCATTATGAAGCAAAATTAACTGTAAATTGCCAATTTTTTCAGGTCCAGTCCACATTTTTCCATTGTTAAGGCTTGATGCAAACACATTTTTGAGCATTGCTTCTGCTGGAATTACCGAGTTTTTTGGGGGGTGGGAGAGAATATAATACACATCCAAGTCTACATATCCTACTACATATGTATACAATCAACTCTCAATTTAAAGAACCTCGGTTCAACGGATAAATTTGGAGCAATTTCTTTCTTTTTTTTGACGGTACGAGTCAGAATTTCCATTTTAAAAATCCCATGCTCGCCACTGATGGCTACTTTGAGAGTTGGCCCTAACTGGCGTTGCAGCAGGCTTCACTTTGTTTATAAGAAGAGGCATGTGTTCGGATGTATTGAACAAAGTTAGAAAATCTCATTAGAAAAGTCCCCGCATGCTGTTGACTGGTTTTGGGTACTTCTGCTGGGACAGATGGTCAAACATTGGCTCTGGTGCAGTCCTCAGTCTCTATAGTCTAAACCTAAGTAGTGGTAATAAATGCGCATTCTTTTTCCATACATTTGTGCGTGATTTACATCAGTCCCCTTGTGATTTAAGCAAATTTGAACTACGCGAATTTGAATTAACGCATCTTCAATATAATAGTAAAAGAATTCAAATTACGAGTTTAATGCAAGTGAGAAAAAGCGAGGAAAAACGGTTCATTTAGAGACTAAGCGACCGCCTCAGAGGCACTTTCCCGCCATGCTGTCATGTGCTTCAGTCTCTCTTCACCCAGCATACTGTGTGGATATATCGTTTGTTCTAACAGTTGTTGTGGTAAACTGTGTTTTTCCTGTTTTTTTTGTGTGATATTTTTATTCATCTATCATGGCCAGCAAAAGACTGTGGAAGTGCTTCTACTCCCAAAAGAGCAAGAAAGTCTATAAACCTTGAAATAAAATTTCAAGTGTTGGCCCGTTATGAGCATGGTGAAAGCACAGCGGCTATATAACAGTTGATGCAACTCAGTAAAGGCACGTTGCGTACCATCCGCGCAAATGCGGAAAAAATAAAGAAAAGTGCAAAAACTGGTGTTAGTTTAAGCTCGACAAAGTTTTCATATGCTTGATCGGATATTATGGAGAATGGAAAAGATGCTACGTATGTGGATGAGCATGAAGAACAAACAGCAAATAAACTTGACATACAATATTGTAAAGGTGAAAGCAAGTGAGATTTATGAACATTTGAAATCTCAGCTGGAAGGCAAAGTAGTAAAACCCTTTGCAGCTAGCCCTGGCTAGTTTGCAAATTTTCAGTGTAGGTTTGGTTATCACAACCAAAAAACAAAAGGCGAGAGTGCACCAGCTGATTTGGAGGCGGCAAAGCGGTTTCCTACCGAAGTAAAGGCTATCATAGACGAAGGGGGATATACGGCAGAGCAGATTCTTAATATGGATGAAATTGGTTTATACTGGAAACGGATGCCAGAAAGGACGTATATTTCCAAAGAAGAAAAACGTGCTTCAGGCTTCAGGGCAGCAAAAGATCGCTTTACGCTGCAGCTTGGTGCTAACACTGAGGGCGATATGAAACTGAAGCCTGTAATGATTTGCCACTCAGAAAATCCTTGTGCACTAGAGGGTTACGCAAATAAGAAGGGATGGATGACTGGGAGTATTTTTAAAGATTATTTCTTGAAGCGTCTCCCAAGCCAGTTAGAATTCTACTGCAAGGGTTAGGATATACCCTTCAAAATTCTTCTCATTTTTAATAACGCACCAGCCCCTCCTCCGTCAATTGCCGATCTTAACCCCAATATAAAAGCTATGTTTCTGCCACCAAATACAAAATCACTACTCCAACCAATGTACCAGGGGGTAATGCAGATGATGAAATCTCATTACCTTAGGAATTCTTTTAAAGACCTCAGCAGGAAGACTGACGTCAGCATGGCCGATCTTGAGAGAGCAGCTGATGCTCCCGATCTCTCGGTAATAGATGTAAGGAAAAATGCCGTCAAGAATTACTAGAAAGAGTTCAGTATAAAGAACGCCATGTGGTTTGTGAAGGATTCCTGGGCTGAAGTTAAACAGTTGTGTCAGAATGGGTCATGGAAGGAGGTTTGCTCTCAGCTTGTAAACTCATTCACGGGTTTTAATCTCAATGATCAGCTATCAAGGTTGAGACTTGAGTGCATTCAGCTCGCACAAGGTTTGGGATTCTCCAACACTGATGTGGAGGATATGGATGCCCTGCTTGCTTCCCACTCGGAGGAATTGACTGCCATGTATTTGGACGATATTGGAGCTCAGTGACAACATGAGGAGGAGGAAAAGGAGGCAGCAGCACTTCAAGAGACACCCATGAAAGCACTCACCGAGCAAAGACTGACTCAATTTTTCCACCATATAGAGAGTGCCTTGAATATTTTGGATAAGGACGATCCTAATATAGAGCGTGCAGGCTTGACGTATCGAAAGATTATGCATGATGTTGCCTGCTACAATGGACTTTTGAAAGAAAAGAAGAGGATTGCACGGCAGGCAACTCTTGATGCCTACATCTCAACCAAAACAAGTCATTCTGATTACCCTCAGCCCACCACATCTAAGCAATATGAACCCCATCCTCAACCAGGGGTTAGCTCTCCCCCTTCCTCCTCCTCTCCTACCGCTTAAGTTACCTCCTCACTGCCACCCCGCTCATCCCAGTATGCCTGTTGCCCATTGTATGTAGAGTGAGTACACCTGTGTAATATTTTACGTTTTTTTATGTTATATCTTTAATACTGTACTATTATATTCAGGCATTGCATAATGAAAAAAAATTGGGTTCTCTAGTTTTACTTTTATTCATTTTTTTATGTTATCTTCCTATTTTTGCAGCTAGGGGTTGGCTCTTCCACTTCCTCCTCCTTCACTTACCATTTATGTCACCTGCTCGCTGCACCAAGCTCGTCGCCTGTTGCTCACAGCATATAGAGTGAGTAGAATGTGTTTAACATTTTTTATTTACATCATTACTGTAATTCAGGCATTGCATACCGAAAAAAAATTTGATTTTTCTAGTCTTGATTTTGTTCATTTTTATGTTACAGTATATTTATTTATTTTAGAAGCTAGGAGTTCATTGTCCCGCTTCCCCCTCCTCTTCTCCTACTGTTTAAGTCACATGCTCACCGCCATTACACTCGTCCCATCCCTGCTGCTCACCATATATAGAGTGAGTAGAATGCGTTTTATATTTTCTTTTTTGTTATAGTAATTCAGGCCTTGCAAAATGACATAAAAAAAATGAGTTTACTAGTCTTGATTTAGTTCTTTTTATCTATATTAATTTTTGCAGCTAGAGGTTGACTATCCCACTTCCTCCTCCTCCTACCGCTTATGTCACCTACTCGTGCCTGTTGCTCACTGAATATAGAGTGAGTAGAATGTGTTTGATATTTCTTATTTACATCATTACTGTAATTCAGGTATTGCATAATGAAAAAAAATGTGTTCTCTAGTCTTGCTTTTGTTAATATTTATGTTACAGTATACTGTATTTATTTTTGCAGCAAGGGGTTTGTTCTCCCACTTCCCTCTCCTTTTCTTCTACCGCTTAAGTCACGTGCTCACCGCCACCACGCTCATCTCATTCCTGTTGCTCACCATATACAGAGTGAGTAGAATGTGTTTTTTATTTTTTTTGTTACAGTAAAACAGGCATTGCATAATGAAAAATAAATTGAGTTTTCTAGTCTTGTTTTTGTTAACTTTTTAATGTTGCAGTATCTTTATTTATTTTTGCAGCTAGTGGTTAGCTCTCCCACTTCCCCCTCCTCTTCTCCTATCGTTTAAGTCACGTGCTTACAGCCACCACGCTCATCCCATGCCTGTTGATCACTGTATGTAGAGTGAGTAGAATCTTTTATATTTATTTTTCATTACAGTAATTTAGACATTCCATAATGAAAAAAATCTAGTTTTCAAGTGTTCCTTTTTTTACATTTAAATTTTATCTTTGTTTATGTTTGCAGATAGGGGTTTGTTCTCCAACTGCCTCCTCCTCTTCTCCTACCACTTTAGTAACGTATTCACCGCCACCACGCACGTCCCAAAAAAGATATAAGATAAGTAAAACATATTTTATAAGTACATAACAAAGCAGAAAGACCTGTAGTTATTTATATTAACATGCAAATAGTGTACAGTATAAAAGACATACAGATTTACTGTACAGTAAACAAATTACTGCACTCTATTATGTGGTGGGCAACAGGCATACAATGGGACGTGCATGGTGGCAGTGAGCAAAACGATGCAAACGTTTTGCTGCCTCCGTATCAGCTGATGTACCCTCGCACGCTATTTCCCTGACGATATTATAACGCAAGTTTGTTTGCTGTTTGTTCTTAATGCTTTTTTTCCATTCTCTTCATAATATCCGATCGCATTAAGCAGTAGATGAGGAGGAGGATGCGGGAGAACGAACCTCTACCTGCAAACGTTTTGCAGTCTCCGTATCAGCTGATGCACCCTCGCACCCTATTTCCCTGATGATATTATATCGCAAGTCTGTTTGCTGTTTGTTCTTAATGCTTTTTTTTCAATTCTCTTCATCATGTCCAATCGCATTAAGCAGTAGAAGAGGAAGAGGATGCGGGAAAATGAACCTCTATCTGCAAGTGTTTTGTCGCCTCCTTATCAGCAGATGCACCCTTGCACGCTATTTCCCTGACGATATTATATCCCAAGTTTGTTTGCTGTTTGTTCTAATGCTTTTTTCAATTCTCTTCATAATATCCAATTGCATTACGCGGTAGAAGAGGAGGAGGATGCGGGAGAATGAACCTCTATCTGCAAACGTTTTGCTGCCTCCGTATCAACTGATGCACCCTTGCACGCTATTCCCTGACGATATTATATCGCAAGTTTGTTTGCTATTTGTTCTTAATGCTTTTTTCCATTATCTTCATAGTATCCGATCGCATTAAGCGGTAGAAGAGGAGCAGCATGGCGGAAAAGTGACTCTGAGGCAGTCGATTATTTACTATCTATCTATCTACCTTGGCAGTCTCCCCCAATTAGGGGGTAGCCGACATGAAAAAAAAGGAAACAATAAGGAGATTACTTTGCTCTATGGGCAATGACGAGGGAGCTAGCGACCATTCAGATGGTACTGCTGGAGTGCCACAGCCCATCCTCCCGGCTCTTCCACAACTTGTGTCGCTTCATAACTGCCAACTCCTCCTACTGCCCCTACCACAGGGCTACCTCTGTAAGATGCAGCCCATGGTAACAGCAGATCCCCATCAGAGCTGCGTCACAATCGCTCGCCACTCATTCCTATTCCTAGCACGCTCACTTGCTTCCCTCACATCCATCCTCTTATCATCACGTAGCAAATACCCCCACACCCATCTTTCTTTGATTACTGCACCGATCAGTTGCAGGACAGCCCCTATGACCTGTTCTATATTCACCCATTCCTATCTCTTGAACTCTCTTATCCACATGCCACTGACATACCATAAGCACACAAGTCTCTTTCCACACCATCCATCCAGCTCTGTTAGGTCTTCCTCTTTGCCTTACTCAATTATAGAAGTTCACTACACTCTCTTTGCTAGCCTTTTCTTATTCATTCATTCCTATGCCCAAACCACTCCAGCACTCTCTGATTGAACTTATTAGCTTTCTTCCAATAGCTACCTAATCTCTGCCTTTCCTAGACATTTCTCACTTGTCTATCTTGATACATCTATGTTACTTCTTAAACACCTCATCATTATTGCATTAAATCAGTAGAACCCACTTAAATTTAGTCATAGAATCTTTGATGGTGCCATTGTAAAAACAAATTTAAAAGAGAATATTATTATTTTATTATAAGTGTAAACTTAAAACTACATGAAGTTCCAACTGTACTAATATTCGGTTAAACTGCAGAAGACGCACCTCAGCGCTGTCAACTCAAGAGGGCACTCCTCATGATTGGCTAGCCAGAGAAAAGCTAACCTAACTTAAGGTGCTCTATTTCTAGTTGCTTAATTATGAGATGCGTTATCTCTAGTTGGCCAATTGTGAGGAATGCCCTCTCGAATTGATGGTGCTGAGGTGCATCTTCTCCAGTTTATCCCTAATATTCTTTACTAACTAGCTTGTCAGGACATAAGTCACAAAAAGGAGACTTGAGTTCAATTTCCTGCGGTTGTTCAAACAACATCATTACACCAAACCACTGATTAATAAGGGTAAATGTTAATGGTGCATCCTCAATGAAACAATATTATTAAGAGATCATGTCAATATACATACATATACCTTGGCTGTTTCCCCCTTTAATTGGGGGGTAGCCGATATCAAAAAAGGAAAACAGTTTGGGGAGAAGTTATTCTCCCCTCTACTCCCCCTCTTCTTTGACGTCTCGCAGGGAATACGGTGAGGCTATTCTTTGATATTGTGCCCGCCCCACGGGGCACTTTGTCAATATAAAGATAATAATGACTGAGTTGCAGTTTTTCTGTATGTAAAAAGCAATAATAATAATAATAATAATAATAATAATAGTTACTTACCGGACACCAGGAGGTTACCCTCATTTGAGAATTCAATAGCATTAACACATCCATAATGGGCATAAAGATCTTTGCGATACAGATTCCTCGAAGTATTCAATCTCCTTGATAGAAAGGCGTATGATGACGAAATTCCAGGACTCCAGTCAGGTCGAGCAGCATGGCAGGATCGCTGATCCAAATACTTTACGAAGCTACTTGTGATCTCTCCTAGCCTTCCAGTTTTCATTTTGCTTTCTGTTTTTCCAGTTATCCAAACCTCAGGTAAAAATCTTATGGTTGTCTTCATCCAATGTTAGTAGCATCTTTGCACCACATATAATGGCTAATGTCCATATTACTAACTTAACAATGAATTTCTTAAATTTAAATAAATTGTACACGTGACATTTAATAAAGTGACTTACAACTCTAATTTATCAGTTACATAAATCTTTGAATCCAAGTTAAATTATCGAGTAAATTATTTCTGGCCACTAATGCAGAAGTCTTAGTATCCTCACTCGTTAGGTAATATGATCAAATATTAAATAAGTGAAATTAAATTACTGTAAAATGCTCAAGGGAACACATAGCACAAATTCCAAAATTAACTAAATTAGGCCCCCCAAACCCAAGTATTTACCAAAACGACCCGAGTCCACTTCAAAGCTAATGAACTACTTAGGAATTCTCCAAGCCCCACTTAAAAAAACCCAAAACTAAGCAAGCAGGTTTTCGAAGAAAAATAATACAAAAATCTCTATTAAATAATTCTTCGAGTAGGAACTTCAAAATTGAGTATTTGATGTGAGCAATAAACGAGAAGAAATCCTCAAGTAACCACGAAACAAGCAGGGTAACATGTGCTTTTCCTGTCACCCTCTCTCACTCTCACTCAGCTGTTCCACACCTGATCTTTGTTTACAAGTTTTTCCCCTTTCCTCTCTCTCTCTCTTTCGCTTCCTCTAGTCTACACCCATCGCTATAAACGCCGTCCGATTTCTATTTTACTCGTGACTCTATGAAACGAATTTCACAATTAACACAATCTAAGAGCACTCAATGTACGATATCTTAAAATGTGGCAGCTAAAATGAGAAGGGATTGGGGTAAATATACAAGAGGCCTGAGAACGATTTCCACATGACACCGTGGAATCAGCTGAAACAGTGTATGACAACTAGAGGGCCTTCGATAACGTACAATATATATATATATATATATATATATATATATATATATATATATATATATATATATATATATATATATATATATATATATATATATATATATATATATATATATATATATATATATATATATATATATATATATATATATATATATATATATATATATATATATATACTAAACAGAAAGGTATGCTATATTCATCAAAGAAATCATTCACTGAGTATAAAGTATAATTCTCTTTTGATTCATTTTTTTACGGTTACATTTTGAACTTGAAATTTAATAAATTGCATTCCTCTTCTTAATATCCCCCATTTTGGGGGACCTCAGGGCGATTTCCAATTATCAACTACTCTTACACTGAAAAAGTATTTCCTTACATCCTGCAAAGAAGTTTTCTTACGAGGCTTCAAACTATGACCTCTAGTTCTAGAGCCAGCCATATCATAACCATGAAAGAATTTAAAGACTGTCACCATATCCCCCCTCAATCTTCTAGCTTCGGGTGATGGTAAGTCTAATTCCCTTAGCCTCTCATCATAACTGAAATTGCGTATTTCTGGCACCAGTTTCGTGGCATGTCTTTGAACTTTTTCAAGCTTAGCTATGTGCTTTTTCAAGTGTGGATTCCAAGAGGGGGCTGCATATTCGAGTTTTGGCCTCACATAGGTTACATAAATATTTCTGAACATTTCCTTGTCCATGTGCCTGAAGGCTACCCTTACATTTGATAAGAATGCATATGCTGCCCTTACTATGCCATTTATATGTATTTCTGGAGACAAATCTGCTAGTATGTTTACTCCTAGATCTCTCTCATTTTCTGTCTCTTGAAGTTGTACTCCAGCCACCGAGTAGTCAAGCTTGGGCCTTCTTGCACTTGTACCCATTCTCAATACCTTACATTTTGAAGTATTGAAATTCATTGGCCACTTTTCTAACCACTCATTCAGACTATTTAGATCTTCCTGAAGTTCTCTACCATTGTTCTCGTTTTTACTTTCTTCACAATCTTTGCATCATCTGCAAACATATTCATGAATGAATTTACAGACTCTGATAGGTCATTTACATATACAAGGAGCAAAAGTGGCCCTAAAACTGAACCCTGTGGAACTCCACTACTAACTCTTCTCCATTCAGACTCTGAGTGTCTTACTCTAACCCTCTGTTCCCTTCCTTCTAAGTAAGTTTTTATCCATTACAAGACATTTCCACCTATTCTAGCCATTGCTTCCAGCTTCCTAATAAGTCTCCCATGTGGAACAGTGTCAAATGCTGTATATGATATTTAGTTCTTTCTGGACAAATATTTAAATATTCCTTCTTTGTTTCTGCCAGAGGGATACAACTGCACGGACAATATATATATATATATATATATATATATATATATATATATATATATATATATATATATATATATATATATATATATATATATATATATATATATATATATATATACATATATATATATATCTATATATCTATATATATATATATATATATATATATATATATATATATATATATATATATATATATATATATATAGAGAGAGAGAGAGAGAGAGAGAGAGAGAGAGAGAGAGAGAGAGAGAGAGAGAGAGAGAGAGAGAGAGAGAGAGAGAGAGAGAGAGTCACCACAAGCCGTAAGAAAGGGTATCCAGCCTTAGTTCCCCAGGCTCAACATATCTGTGTTAACCCCCATTCGAATGGGGACTACTTGTGACACAAAACGGAGCATGATAACTGATAAAGCCTTGGCACTTTGAAGAACTGCAGGTAAACATTATACATTTACCTTTTCTTTTGTTTGGAGCCTAAAGAGAAATTTTGGATTCTATCCAATTTAACAGATAACTGTTTTTCTGCCGCTCATAGTTCATTGTTTTTTCTTACAGAACAGAGGACAAATAAGCCACTCCCTTACTTCCCTTTTTGTCATAAAATATAACTGAATGTTGAGGAGCAAGAGGAATGGGAATCTCTCCCTTGGTATTTTCCTCCTTAGCAGTCAGTACACATGAGAACTTCTGGTATAAAACTCCAGCAAAAGCTGTAGTAAATGACCATCTGATTGTGCGTGGCTGTGGAAGAAGTGAGAGTAAAAGGAAGGAGATTGGTCCTTTGATGAAGGAGTGTTTGCCTTGACCCAACCACCCCTTTACAAGAGGGTTTGAGGGCTTTGTGTATATACAGACGATCTAATTTTAAAAAGAATAATGTCTTACCCTCCAAAATTAGAAATGAGGAATAGACAATACGGAATTTAAAAGAGAAGTCCCTGCAATATTCATTCAGTCTCCTGAGTTTGAAAACTATTGGTTAACCCAATTCATTACAAGTAAATGTTTTCAGTAATCATAATAAATTCCCAGGGTAATCATTCATGCAGAGTTCTATACCAATCTCACGCTCTCAAGTCCTGGCAAACAATCCTAAAAAGCAAATTACTTCAATACTAGGAAAGTTATGTCTCTAAAAAAAATGTGATTATGCAATATCAAAATCCTTCAACTATTTAGATTATACAATGAACTGTCCAAGTATTCACAATTAATGCTGCCTTGGAATGAGAGCGAGAGCTTCCTACTTGTGAATATCTATTTATGATTAATTTTCACCCCCGATCAGGACTTGAACCTAGGACACATCATTTCTGTACCAAGGAACTGCCAACAACACCGCAGAAGGTCTATTTATCTTTAGTTTGATACAAGATGTGGAGACATCAAGAACTGAGGCCCTTACAGTATCAAAACCATCAAGTAGTGTAAACTTGTTAACAGTTTTTGAATAATCCATAATAAGCATTTCTGGTGTATCCACTTTGACCACGACAGCATATGTGCAACAAAAGGAGTTTCTGAGCACTATTATGTCTTCCTTCAGCAGCCTTTAGATCTTCTTTTGAATTAATTAACGATAATTAGTAGAGTTGGTGTGATCTAGCTGCACAAACTCCAGCTAAGATTCCATCATGCACAGGACATCATGTTCCAGCTGGCAGAGAACATGCTTGTCTACTTCAACAGGTCCTGCCCCACTATGGCAGTCACTGGCTGGGGAAGGGAAGGCATCTGATTCGTCATTCTGCAGAAATGCTGCAGGTGTACCTTTGTGGATACACTCTTTTTTTGCAAAGGAGGGTGGCTCCTGGATACACCCTTCTGTTGCAAGGGAGGGTGGCTCATGGATGCACCCTTCTGTTGCAAAGGGGGGTGGTGCCTGGTTCTATGTGGTAATCATCGCCTAACACCCATGCAGGCTGCATTAGAGAGGATAGGCATTGGCAGTTGCCTGGTGCCTCTGCAAAGTGAGACTGTTTCTGTTGGGTTGCCCAGAAATCCTGCTAGTCACTAACCATGGCCCCTTAGTGAAGTCATTGGGGAACAGGGCTTTTGCAAATGTGGTCATCCAAAGCTTAATTCTCCTCAAGAAGAAAACACTTCAGTACAGGTTCATTGTTAAGCTCCCGCAGGGCAAAAGGAATTCTGCTGTGGACTTTGTTGGGGGAATGGTAGAGTGTTGCTAAGATTCTGTTTTACTTGAAGGGGACTCAAAGTACTGAGCTCGGTTAAGAGCTCACAAACAGACAGGACAGATATTTTTACTTGAACACGCCACCCGTTATACCACTACTCAGTTAAATGAAACTCAGAATTCAACTTTCTTTTAATTTTGGAAATGCAATGACATTAAAAGAATTGAATTAAATTTTTTAATTTAAATCGTATGAAATGCTGCCTCGAATCCCGGAGGTAGTGAGCACGATTTCGTTTCCCGGCACCACAGATGTATGCCAAGACTTTAGCCTCAACTCGACGATTACCTCTGTCATACAAGCAGAGTAGAATACAGGACACTGCAATTGCAGAAACAGAAACGACACACTGTTAATAAAGGGAAACTGAAAGCATGAGCATACACATAATGACTTTCCAATATTATTCTACTGGATGAAAATATATTGGTTAGTCACAGCTAACCAGAAATATTTATGCTACCATAATAGCATACAAAACCATTAATTCTTTGCTGGTATTAAATGAAAACAATTTATTCACAATAAATGAAGAATAAGCAAGACAAATACAGTACTGTATGTATTCCTTAAATTGTGGGCAACCACAAAAGTTGCAATAATTATTACTGATTTGCAATTAATATGGTAAAACACTCTATTTATGATAAAGGAAGAATCTACGAGATAAATACAGTATTCATTCACTTTTCGTTATCAAGAACTGTTTTCAATGAAAAAAGGGGTGCAAAACCACCTTTTGAATATTTGCAACTTATAACTCAAAACACTTTATCCCCAACATATAAAGAATTAGCAAGATAAATACAGTATGCGTTCATTAGATTGTGCTTAACAGATAATATTTGCAAAGCCAACAGGGTAAAATTACCTGTTAATTACTTGCAATTTAACACGTTATTTAATGATTAACTATTTGCAGTTTATATAGCAAATAGCTTTATTCACGAGTTTTTGACGTAAAACACTTTGTTTACGATGATATAAAGGGGTGAAATGAAATTAGAATTTATTAGGAGAAGGGATAGATTTTTACGGGCTCATAACCAGTCTTCAGAGGATGAGATTTTCGTTTATCACATTCAATGAAAAGAAACTTCTTAGCAATGTATATCAGCTGTAATTTCCAGGTTAAGGAATTAAGTTTGGCAAGTGAGATTCCAGTTAGGTAATCTACAAAATTACAGTTGTATGGGAATGGAATCTGAGAAAAAATTCGTAGGATTTAGCCAGTAACGAATGTAACTAATCCTCGAAAAACCAATTTGCTTTACCCACGAGCTTTACCATTAACTATCCCTCACCTTGTTTGTGCCAGATGAATTCCTGTGAAGATGCCACGTAAATAAGGTTTGAAATAACTTGACTGCTGAGGCGAGATGCTGCCTCTGGGATGTTTGGCCGCCAAATGAGAGCGCTTCAATGTCCCTCTTGGTGACTTCATCTGTAGGATATATTTCTAGAGCAGTAACTGGCTCTTATATAATTTAAGGACTACTTTAGTGGTGGTCCCTGGCAGGCAATTATAGCAGAGATGCAAGGGAGAGACAGTATTTTAGGTGCAACAAGTGGAAGCAAATAAAATAAAACGAGAATAATAATGGAAAGTTAGGTTACTGGTAAACAATCTCTAGAACGTTCTTTGCGTTGTAGGAGACGGAATTTAAGTACTCAAATAATAAAGAAGCTACTGATATATATCTAGACAGGCTAATGACATAACAGCAAGGTCAAATTTGTAACAAAATTATCAGCAAGAGCTATTTTACCATAAGAAAATTGTAAAGAAAACGTATCTGATAGGTTCACTGAAAAGGTGGAAAGGTAGGAGCAGCCTTTATATCGGGACTCTGCTTCTACACATACAAGAATAGTAAATAAGGTATATTTAAAATTAGCTATAAGCTAAGATATAAATTGCAAATAATCATAATCTGCAAAAGTCAAGAAGTGGGAACTATTTTTAGTTAGAAAAATGACAGTTAAGTTACTAAATTAACTAATAAGGCATCTAACAGCCTCTGGTGACTTTGAGCAAAACACTCTGTCACAGACTTCCTCTCTAGCTACCCACATTTGAAGATACCCCTGAATTCATAAGATAATGACCATGAAGACGACCTAGTAGTGGCCATGACAATGGATGCTGTTGCAGCACTAGGTCAGGAACATGGTATCATCATGGACAAAGAAACTGTCCTGAATGCAGCTGCAGATATCCCGTCTATCAGCTGCTTGTAGCATGAGTATTAGGTGGCAATTGGCCTCCCCAAAAGGTGCAGAAATTAGCACGTCTCTTCTAAATCTGAAATCCTGCAGAGTATTGTGAGTACAAAACTTATATTTGTTGTATGACTATACTGTCCAAAATATTAAAGGAAAAAAAATTGAGAACATTTTCGTGAGGGGAGAGAGAAGCTGCTGTCCTGTTTTGCCTTGAAGGAAATTTAGAAGAGTTGCCAGAGGTGAAGCCATCACATCATATTACCTAATTTTTTGTGTAAACTGGGGAAAGCTCTTAAGCCGTTTACCTGATCCTGTGGTTCCATATATTGTTAAAATCAGTATCCTTCCCATTTATATTAACTTGTTAGTTAGTTTGATACACAAAATAATTGAATAATCAAATAAATACCAAATATCCATCTGTCAACAGTACTGAGTTAAGTTGCCAAGTAGTACAGCTGTCTTATTTTCTTCATTATTTTGCTTTTCTTTTAGCTTTCTTTTTTACTATTTTTTTTATTTTGTATATATATTGAGTTAAATGTAAAGTCTAATCCTGTGATAACATATCTTGGTTAGCTAGTGAGTTTATCAGTTAGGAAGAATATATAGCAGAAACAGGTGGGTGCCACCTCAGACACAAATTCTAGTTTTCCTTCAGGTTTGACTTTTGTTTTGTTGCATTTTTTTCTTTTTCTTTTTATCCTTAAATTACCATGGTCAAGTTTTTAAGTTAAGATGTGTGTTACCAGAAAAGAGATAAATTGAGTCACTAAATAGCACTTATATGGAGATAAAAAAATTCTGTGTGAAGCTTAAATAAAAGTTTGTCTCTTTTTTTTCCTCTTTCTCTTCTTCTTTCTACATTCTGTGAGAGGGAGAACATAAAAAATGAGACCATCTCTGTCCCAAACCTCTCCCATCCATGGGTCGGTAGGAGGGGTAGCCATTAGGAGACTTAAACAGAAAATCAAGAATTTAGAGGCAATGGTTATAAGCCTTGATGAAAAAATTCGGAATATGGATGGAGAAATGAAAGAGAATGAAACACTCAGAGAGCAAATAAGATCTTTGGAGGAAGCAAATAAAGCACATGGGCAGGAGAGAAAGGAACTAGAAAAAAGAATAAAGAAGCTGGAAGGGGAAAAGAGTCAACTAGAATCTAGAATTTCTAAACAAGAAGATAAAAACAAACAGCTGAATGACAACCTAAAGGAATTAGATGTTAGTTCACTGCTCTCTTCTGAGAGAGACGAGATTGCTGCTTGGAATGTCCAGATTAAGGAAAACATTGAACAGTTCAGAAAAGAGTTCCAGGAGCTGAATATGGAAAATGATGCCATGAAAACTTCCTTTGCTGATGCACTAAAGGGGAATGTGGCAGTAAAAGAGGCTGTAAAGGTGGTGGCACTGGAAAACATACAAACAGTTGACTATAAAGAGACAGTAATCGAAAAAATGAAAGACGTTGTGATGGAAAGGGCAAACCCACTCATCAGACAGGCACTTGATAAGGAGAAGACAGTGGTAATCTCAGGCATAAGCGAATCCCAGGAGCCAACATGGCAGGGGAGACTTGAAGAAAATAAAGCTAGGGTTGTAGACCTGATAAGAAAGCTTGGAGTAGTTTGTGGTCCTGAGGATATTGTAAACATACACCAACTAGGTAAATATTCGAGGGAAGGAAAGCCGAGACCAACAAAAGTAACCTTTGAGAGAGGGGAAACATGTAGGGAAATACTGTTGAGAAAAAAATGTCTAAAAGACCTTCAAGAATTCAAAGAAGTGTTCATTAGACGATACAGAACACAGGAAGAGATGGGAAAGATAAAAAACTTGTTGCAGGAGGCAAGAAGGTTAAATGAGGAAAGAAATGAAGAACAGAAGAAAAATTTTCATTTCAGAGTTCTTCCAGACAAAGGGGAGATAAAGAAGATAATGACAGAAGATCAGGGGATGGGGCTTCATTAAGATTGTTATACACAAATGCTGTTGGATTAGCTGGTAAGGCAATAGAATTAAAAGATAGGATTCACAACAGTAAGGCAGATATAGTAGCAATTACAGAGACTAAGTTGCGTGAGGACATAAACAGTGTCACAGTTTTTCCTAAGGGCTTCAGAATACTAAGGGTTGAAAGATCTGAGAGGGCTGGTGGAGGGATAGCACTGCTCATAAGTGAAAGGATTCAACTTGAAGAAATAATCTTCGCTATAGAAAGTGAGTTCAAGGAATTTATTGTTGCTCGCATAAATACTGGGTCAGAGAGCATTATAATAACTGTTGTATACAACCCACCAAGGAACCAGAATAGGCTAGAAGTTTATGAGGAAAGTCATATAGGTACTATTGAAGTCATAAACTCAGTTGTTAACATGGCACGGGAGAGAAAATGTAGGATTATGATTATGGGAGATTTTAATCATAAAGAAATAGATTGGATAATCTTGAGCCATACAGTGGTGAGGACTCATTCTGGGCAAGATTCCTAGATTGCATACAAGGGAATTTCCTACACCAACATGTAATAGAACCAATGAGGGCCAGGGGTGGGGATGAGCCATCACTACTTGATCTAGTATTCACAGATAATGTGTTGGATATTTAAAAAATTGAGTATGAACCACCAACTGGAAAGAGTGACCACTGTGTGTTGTTGATGGAGTATATCATTGAAGATATTCTGCCTGAGAGTAGAGGCACTAAGGACATGAGGAGGAACTATCGGAAAGGAGATTACATCAAAATGAATGAGCCTTTTTGCAGTTATTGACTGGAGAACCTTATTTTACAACAAATCTGGACAAGAAATGTATGACATATTATGTGAGAAATATGGGAAGATAGTAGATTGCTGCATACCTTTCACCAAAGTAGGTGCAATTCATGCCAGAAAGAAATGGTTCAATAATGAGTGTAAAACGAGCTAAAGAGTGGAGAGACAAATGCTGGAAAAGGAATAGGTGAAAAAACATAAATG
The DNA here is from genome assembly GCA_037179515.1 of Halocaridina rubra. Classification (NCBI taxonomy): domain Eukaryota; kingdom Metazoa; phylum Arthropoda; class Malacostraca; order Decapoda; family Atyidae; genus Halocaridina; species Halocaridina rubra. The sequence goes on from JAXCGZ010006517.1 coordinate 29,143, forward strand.
CCTGGCAAACCTACAAAAGAGCAAGAAATGATTACCTAAGTAAAAGAAGAGAGGCAGAGAAAGACTATGAGAGCAACATCATCAGGAAGACTAAAGAAAATCCCAAGCTTTTCCACAGCTTCATCAGAGGAAAACTGAAGGTAAAAGAACAGGCTTTAAGGCTAAAGAGAGTGGATGGAAGCATCACTGAGACGGATGAAGAGATCTGCAAAGGATTGAACAAGGAGTTTCAGTCGGTATTTACAGTAGAAAATACCCCACCCCCTCAGATTGCAGAGATAGAAGGTCAAGGGCCGGTATTAGAGAACATCAATCTAACAGCCACAGAGGTATGCAAAGCACTCATGGAGTTAGATGTTCATAAAGCTACAGGTCCTGATGACATAACCCCTCATGTACTTAAAAAATGCGCAAACTCAATATCAGTGGCACTAAGTATTATATTTAAAAAGTCACTGGAGTCGGGGGAGATTCCAAGATGCTGGAAACAAGCAAACGTGATACCTATCTTCAAAAAGGGAAGGAGGGATACGGCTCTGAACTATAGATCAGTTTCCTTGACCAGCATAGTTTGCAAAGTTATGCAGAAACTACTAAGGAAACATATCTCTCTTCACTTGGAATCCTTCAACTTTTTGTCAGTGAGGAACATGGCTTCAGAGAAGGTAGATCAACAGTAACAAACTTATAAGAATTTTATGATGAGGTAAGCCAAATATTACAGGAAAGAGAGGGCTGGGCAGATTGCATATTCCTAGACTTCCAGAAAGCGTTTGACACTGTTCCACATGGGAGACTTATTAGGAAGCTGCAAGCAATGGCTAGAATAGGTGGAAATGTCTTGAAATGGATAAAAACTTACTTACAAGGAAGGGAACAGAGGGTTAGAGTAAGACACTCAGTGTCTGAATGGAGAAGAGTTAGTAGTGGAGTTCCACAGGGTTCAGTTTTACGGCCACTTTTGTTCCTTGTATATGTAAATGACCTACCAGAGTCTGTGAATTCATTCATGAATATGTTTGCAGATGATGCAAAGATTGTGAAGAAAGTAAAAAACGAGAACAATGGTAGAGAACTTCAGGAAGATCTAAATAGTCTGCATGAGTGGTCAGAAAATTGACTAATGGAATTCAGTATTTCAAAATGTAAGGTAATGAGAATGGGTACAAGTGCAAGAAGGCCCAAGCTTGACTACTCGGTGGCTGGAGTACAACTTCAAGAGACAGAAAATGAGAGAGATCTAGGAGTAAACATACTGGCAGATTTGTCTCCAGAAATACATATAAATGGCATAGTAAGGGCAGCATATGCATTCTTATCAAATGTAAGGGTAGCCTTCAGGCACATGGACAAGGAAATGTTCAGAAATATTTATGTAACCTATGTGAGGTCAAAACTCGAATATGCAGCCCCCTTTTGGAATCCGCACTTGAAAAAGTACATAGCTAAGCTTGAAAAAGTTCAAAGACATGCCACAAAACTGGTGCCAGAAATATATAATCTCAGTTATGATGAGAGGCTGAGGGAATTAAACTTACCATCACTCAAAGCTAGAAGAGTGAGGGGGGATATGGTGACTGTCTTTAAATTTCTTCATCGTCATGATAGAGTGGATAAAGATCGTTATTTTGATATGGCTGGCTCTAGAACTAGAGGTCATAGTTTGAAACTTCATAAGAAAACTTCTTTGCAGGATGTAAGGAAATACTTTTTCAGTGTAAGAGTAGTTGATAATTGGAATTCACTAAGCGAGGAGGTAGTTAATACTATCTCAATCAATAGTTTTAAGGACAGGTATGATAAGTATCACTAAGTAGAAAATGGAACCGATGAGGAGACAGGAAGATACGAGCTTTGGGCTCTTTCCCGTAAACACAATTAGGTAATCACAATTAGGTAATCCTAGCCCTTAGTAGAAAAGGGAGTTCGTGACGTAAAACCAAATCCATATCTATTTATTCAAAAACACTTCTTATATTGCCCTTTATTTTGTATTACTTTCATGCTATTTTTTTTCTTTTTAGTTTATGCATGCACATTGCGCACATTGCAATGCTGGGTGCATTATTTCATTTGTTGAGTTCATTATTATTTCTTTCCTTAAGATTATTATAAATTTACATATGCATAATCTTTAGGGAGGGATGTAGGGCTGCAGTTTACTGCATGATAAGTATCCAACTACGCAGTTCTGTCCCACAGCATCTCTATATGTTAGTTGCATCTTACCTACCTGATAATGAACGTGTGACTGTATATTATCATCTGTTTCACTGCATATCTACCTATTCTGAATTTCTTTGGGTTGTATCTACTACCTCTTTTCTTTTATTACTAAAAAAAATTCTCACTCCTTGCATTTTGCAGATTATGATTATTTGCAATTTATATTTCAGTATATCAGTAATTCTAACTATATCTTGTTTAATATTCTTGTAGAAAGCATGACCCCAATATAAAAATCTCCCTCCTATTTCTGTTTTTTGCTTTTTCTTTTTTCTTATGAATGATGCCCTAATCCTAGCATGTCTTTTAAATATGTTGTTTGTGCAGTTTTCTTATTTTGAAATTGCTTTTCCTGAGAAATTTTGCAATATTATAAAAATTGCTCTTGGTGATCATTTTGTTATAAATTTGACCCTGCTGTTATGTCATTAGCTTGTCTAGATACATTTCAGTAGGTTCTTTATTATTTGAATATTAAAAATTCTGTCTCCTGCAATACAAAGAACGCTCTGCAGATATTTTGCGAGTAGCCTATTTTGCCCATAAGTATTTCTCGTTTCTTTTGTTTGCTTCTGCTTGTTGCACCTAAAATACTGTCTCACCCTTGCATCTTCACCATAATTGCCTGCCAGGGACCACCACTACAGTAGCCATCAAATTTTATATGAATGTGTTACTGCTCTGGATATACACCCTACAGGTTGGCCAAAGAATGACGTCACCAAGAGGAAGGCTTGATCACTTTCAATTGGTGGCCAAACATCCCACAGGCAAGATCTTGCCTCAGCAGTCAAGCTTACTTCAAACATTTTTACGTGGCATCTTCACAGGAATTCATCTGGCACAGACAAGGTGAGAGATAGTGTATGGTAAAGCTCATTGGCCAAGAAAATTGGGAATTCGAGAAACTGGTTAAATTTGTAACTGGTCAAATCCATTACAGGTCAAATCCTAAGAATTTTTTCTCAGTTCCATTATATATAAAACGGACTTTTGTAGATTACCTAACTGGAGTCTTATTTGCCAAATTTAATTCCTTGACCTGGAAATTACTGCTGATATACACCTATAAGAAATTTTTTATTGCGGGTGCCAGAGTAAAATTTCACCCTCAGATGATTGCTCATTACCACGTAAAAATCTCTCCCTTTTCTTAACGAATTCTAATTTCAATTCACCTCTTTCTATCATCGTAAATAAAGTGTTTTATGTCAGTACTTGTAAATATAGTATTTGTTTGCTATAAATTGCAAATACTTATTAATTTAAATAAAGTGTTTTATGCTATAAATTGCAAATAATTGATATGCAGTTTTGCCCTGTTGGCATTGCAAATGTTTTTGATTAAACACAATTTATTGAATACATACTCTATTTATCTTGCCGACTCTTCATATATTGGGAATTAAGTGTTTTGATATACAAGTTGCAAATACTTGAAAAAGTGGTTTTGCTCATTTGGCACTGCAAATATATTTTTGCTAACCAATATTGAATGAATACATATTTATTTCATAGATGCGACAGAGTATTTCACTTAAGTCACCAGAGGCTATAATTGATGGGTTATCATTTATGTAGCTAACTAGTAACTGTCTTTTTTTTTTTCTCCTTAAAAAAAAAAAATCTCTCTCCTTGCATTTTGCAGATTATAATTATTTGCACTTTATATTTTAGTATATCTTGAATAATATTCTTGTATGTGTAGAAAGCATGATCCCAATATAAAATCTCCCTCCTAATTCTGTTTTCTGCTATTTTTTTTTTCTTCTCATGAATGGGGCCATAGATAAGTTGTTTACTCAATTTTCTTAGTATAAAATTGCTGTTGTTGATAAATTTTGCTATAATATAAAAACTCCTCCTGCTAATAATTTTGTTATAAATTTGACCCTGCTGATATGTCATTAGCCTGACTAGATACATTTCAGTACCTTCTATATTACTTGAATAACTAAAAATTCCGTCTCCTGCTACGCAGAGAACATCCTGGAGATTGTTCACCAGTAACCTAATTTGCCCACAATATTTATCATTTTTTTTTATCTGCTTCCACTTGTTGCACCTAAAATACTGTCTCTCCCTTGTATCTCTGCCATAATTGCGTGCCAGGGACCACCACTACAATAGCCCTCAAATACTATATGATCAGTTACTGCTCAGAATATACGTCCTACTAGGGCCGAATGATGACATCACCAAGATTGACGCTTGATCACTCTCAATTGGTGGCCAAACATTTCAGAGGCAAGATCTTGCCTCAGCAGTCAAGCATACTTCAAACTTTTTTACATGGCATCTTCACAGGAATTCATCCGGTGAGAGATAGTGTATGGTAAAGTTTGTTGGTCAACACTTGCACGACATATGCAGCCAGTGACAAGCGGTCCTTTGTCGGATGTCGGGCCTCTACAAGGGTGCATCCTTTAATGTCGTCAAAACCTTCTATATACAAGCCATATGCAGCCTCATAGACTATGCTTGACCCACACTCTGGCTACTAAAAGACCAACAATGGGACAAGAAAGAAGTCATTCAAAACAATGCAATGCGTACCATGCAAGGAGCCCCCATGTGGACCAAGAGAAAAAACATCCAGATGGAATCGGGACTCATGCCACTCAAACTCACAGCTCAGCAAAGACTGACCCTCTTTGTGGCCAAAACCATCACTGCCTGACATACCTGCCTCGCTGGCACAAATCTCCAGCTAGCCCTCAATCGCCACCCCGACCACCATCCTAGAACCTAGGCAGCCAAGGTCTGCGCTGGCCTGCAAGCACTGTCAGTAAGGAAGGACATCCTTAGCCAAGATACAGGACACTCCGCTTCCTGACTACCAATGCCCACCCTCATGGAATGACCAACCACTCGACATAAAGATTGAGCTCCCTGACAACCCCAAAAGCTTGGTAAACCCACTTTTCCTTAAAAACATATACAAGGACAAAATTCAAAGCTGGAGCAGGCCAAACTCTCAAGTCTTCTACACTGATGGCTCAGTAAATCAAGAAACTGGAGCCTCAGCCGCCACCCTCACCACCGGAAACCACGTCCAATCCTGGAGACTGTCAAACTACTGCTCATCGCTCCAGACTGAGCTTGTTGCTATAGCCAATGCCCTCTATGTCTTCACCCAGCAAGGAGCTGACCATGCCCTAATTCTCTCTGACTTTAAAGGTGCCCTACAGACCATCAAGAAGCCACTCCTCAGAGACAATGTATGCATCATCACCACCATTCTCAGCCACTACCACAGGACAATCAGCCTTGGAAAAGCCATCACTCTTGCCTGGATTCCCAGCCACGTCGGCATCAAGGGAAATGAGGAAGCTGATCAAGCCGCCAAACAAGCCACTCTTAGAGCAGAAATCAAAATATCTCTGCCTCCTGAGATTCAACAGATAAAAACAAAAGACACCAAGTCACTTCTTAATGTCTTAATAACTAAACACAACCTGTGCACTGACATTGGCTCCCCCTTCACTTGGTGGTACAAAGCCACAACCAATCTTCAGCGAATCACCCTGCCAAAGAACCTTTGACAAAGTATGGCGGTAAATGTGTACCATCTGAGAATCGGGTACAAGTACACCTGGTGAATAGTGGATGATATAATCAGAGAATGCACCTTCTGCCACGTAGCCTCACCACATCCACTGCTCCACAATATCCTCGAATGTGATTCCTTTTCAGAAAATCAACGGAAAACTGGTGCTTCTGCAACATCCAACGAAGATCCAAATGCTCTTTATGTTGCTAGCTCCATAATCAGACTAGCAACAAGCAACTACATGAACAGTCTATTGAATATCATCAGTCAATACCCTCCACCAAGATAGCTATGTAATAACTCTCTTTTGCCACCAAAACAGTAATTCATTAAAAAGAATAATTGTTTGATGCAAACAAATAATCTTCAGCTGAACACTTATGTTTTCCACTATCTTTACAGTTTTGTACAACCTCACCTGCGGGCCAAAATAGAAAAGTCTGGTCACCCTGAGGAGCAAATACCACCAACAATAAGCGCATTTTACCCCACCTCCTAGCCAAAATAGGAAAGTTCAGTTGCATCAAGAGCAAATACCACCTTCAATAAACAAATCTTACCCCACTTGTGGGCCAAAAAGGGAAGGTCCACTCACCCTCAAGGGAGAACATCAACGAAAAAAAAATATATCCGAAAGGAGATTACATCAAAATGAATGAGCTTTTTGCTTTTATTGACTGGAGGACCCTATTTAACAACAAATCTGTACAATAAATGTATGACTTCTTTTGTGAGAAATATGGGAAGATAGTGAATTGCTGCATACCTGTCACCAAATCTGGAGAAATTCATGTAAGAGAGAAATGGTTCAATAATGAGTGTAAGAGAGCTAAGAAGTGGAGAGACAAACGCTGGTTAAGGTATAGGAGGAGAAAAAACATATATGCCTGGCAGATTTATAAAAAAGCAAGAAATGATTACCTAAGTAAAAGAAGAGGGGCAGAGAAAGACTATGAAAAGGATATCACCAGGAAGGCTAAAGAATATCCCAAACTTTTCCACAGTTTTATCAGAGGAAAACTGAAGATAAAAGAACAGGTTTTAAAGCTTAAGAGAGCGGATGGAAACAACACTTAGATGGATGAAGAGATCTGCGAAGAATTGAACAAGGAGTTTCAGTCAGTATTTACAGTAGAAAATACCCCCCCCCCTCAGATTGCAGAGATAGAAGCTCATGGACCGGCATTAGAGAACATCATCTTTTCAGCCACAGTGGTATGCAAAGCGCTGATGGAGTTGGATGTCCATAAAGCTACAGGTCCTGATGGTATATCCCCTCATGTACTTAAAAAATGCGCTAATTCAATATCAGCGGCACTAAGTATCATATTTAAAATCTTGCTGGAGTCTGGGGAGATTCCAAGATGCTGGAAGCAAGCGAACGGGATACCTATCTTCAAAACCGGAAGGAGGGATATGGTTCTAAACTATAGATGTTTCCTTGACCAGCATAGTTTGCAAAATATGGAGAAACTATTAAGGAAACATATCTCTCTTCACTTGGAATCCTTCAACTTTTAGTCAGTGAGACAACATGGCTTCAGAGAAGTTGAATAAACAGTAACAAACTTACTAGTATTCTATGATGAAGTAAGCCAAATCTTACAGGAAAGAGAGGGTTGGGCTGATTGCATATTCCTCGACTTCAAGAAAGCATTTGACATGGCCCCACATGGGAGACTTATTAAGAAGCTGCAAGGAATGGCAAAAATAGGTGGAAATGTCTTGGAATGGATAAAAACATACTTTGAAGGAAGGGAACAGACCTATAGAGTAAGACACCCCGTTTGTGAATGGAGAAGAGTTAGTAGTGGAGTTCCACAGGGTTCACTTTTAGGGTCACTTTTGTTCCTTGTATATGTAAATGTCCTACCAGAGTCTGTAAATTCAATCATGAATATGTTTGGAGATGATAAAAAAATTGTGGAAAAATGTAATAACAATAAAAATGGTAGAGAACTTCAGAAAAATCTAAATAGTCTGCATGAGTGGTCAGAAAAGTGGCCAATGAAATTCAGTACTTCAAAATGTAAGGTAATGAGAATGGGTACAAGTGGAAGAAGACCCATGCTTGACTTCTCGGTGGCAGGAGTAGAACTTCAAGAGACAGAAAATGAGAGATTTCTAGGAGTAAATATACTGGCCGATTTGTCTCCAGAAATGCTTGCTTAGGAAGTATAAGAGTAGCCTTCAGGCACATGGACAAGGAAATGTTCAGAAATATTTATGTAACCTATGTGAGGCCAAAGCTTGAATATGCAGCCCCTTATGAAATCCGCACTTAACACAGCACATAGTTAAGCTGGAAAAACTTCAGAAACATGCCACGAAAATAGTGCCTGAAATACGCAATCTCAGTTATGATGAGAAGCTGAGGGAATTAAACTTACCATCACTCGAAGCTATAGAACTGAGGGAGGATATAGTGACTGTTTTCAAAGTCCCTCATGGTAATGACAGAGTGGATAGGGATCGATATTTTGATACGGCTGGCACTAGACCTAGAGGTCATAGTTTGAAGCTTCATAAGAAAACTTCATTTGCAGGATTTAAGGAAGTAC
>JAXCGZ010006518.1:0-37439 GCA_037179515.1 Halocaridina rubra
ATGTCATATAAATATATGCTTGCATGCTGTTATTTATGAAGTAAAGGGTGGTTTGTTGCAGTACAGGGAGGGTTTATACAGTTTATACAGTGTAAACGTAAAAATAAATTAAAATATCTATGTACATATAGGCTGATCCTACTCCGCGTTTTTCCTGTCTCGCGCCGGGTCCCGGAACCGAACCCTCGCAATAATGGAAGGAACACTGTATATATATATAGGAGCATGGTCACCAACATTCTGGTTGCTCAATTTGTCAGTGGGAGCTTATCTATTTACCAAGACAGTTGCAATATGTGGCAAAAAAACTCATAATTATCTAGTTCAAATTCTGTCTTATCAGTATTTATGTAATATCAACATGCAAAGACTTATCAAATATAATAAAACTTGGGCACATTTATCATCTAGCAAATTTTCAAAAGAATTTAAAAAAAATCTATAATTTCAATACTCTGTCAACATAAAGAAGTATCATGTTTCAGTACAGAAGGGGCAAAAGACGCAGGAGAGAGAGAGAGAGAATGTGAGTCAACTTTTTTCTTCAAAATGAAAACGTATATTTTTCGCTTGTAGGGCCCTTTTTATGACTTGCCTTCCTGCCCAAACATACAAGGGAACAAAACCACAACCATCTAGTCTAAAAAGAATAAAAACAAAATAACTTAGTATACAAATAAAGAAACATCGAAGCAAAAATCCTTTCTTTTTCTGTTAAACATTGCAAATATCACTAGTACTATAAAGATACACATACTTGCCTATTATGGCAATCTTTTCTCTTTTTATAAATCAGTGGGTTGAGTCGAAGCACACACTCGCTCTAAGTCTAACATACCTCCGACGAAATTTAACAAAATTCCACAATCATATTTGATCATTATAGCTGATAAAACATGAACTCTTAGAAGCTTAACAAGCATTGTAAATTAAAATATTTTACACTATAGCTGATATATCAAGAGAATTTGCTTATTTTTATTTATTTATCTATTACAATCAACAAAATTTACGATTATCCTCTCTTAATAAACGGTATAAAAGGACTTAAGTATCATTATATTAAATTTCAAAGTCAAAATATATGTTCTGAGAACCTCAGTTATATTAATTAGCTCAATTGTAATTATAAATTTCATGACAGTGACAGTAATTACCAATAATTATATCTAGGTAAGCTTCTCAAAATCGTTAATATCTTCATCTCTTCGAAAGGTTACAATTGTCATATGAAGGCTGATATACACAAAAAAAAAAAAAAAAAAAAACATATATATATATATATATATATATATATATATATATATAATATATATATATATATATATATATATATAAAACGTGTATCTCAAAAAAATATAAAAAGCTTGTATCTGTGCATGCAATAATAAAATAAAAAAAAAAAATATTTTATTTCCAACATAAAGAATGAATTTTGCTTAAGTTTCATAATCTCTTACGGAATTGTACATTAAAAAAAAATAACATGTATATTCTTTTACGAACTCATATTTCATTTTTTCGAGTGACTATTCAACAGGATACCTCAGGAGACAGGGGGGGATGATATTTTTTTTCCTGTTTTACTATACTTACGATCGGTTAGGTACTTAACTACCCTCCTTTTTTTACTCTCTTTTCATTTCCTACCCTCATTACTGCTCAATATTTGTTTTCTGGACTTCAGATGGCTAGCTTTTGTGGGGAGATTCGCGTGCAGGCGCTGTTCCTCCCCTATCTCTTTGGTTTCTGGATTGAACTCGTCTCTTTCAAATACAGGTATCGGCAACGCAACATTCTTGTGAGTTCACACTCCTTTCTTTATGATCAAGCTGAAATAATGACGACAAATATTATCATGGCTTAAACTTCAAAGTTCTATTTTATCTATTTAGAGCATTCTTTTGAACAATTAATGTAAATACTGCAGCTAGAAAAACAATTAAAAAAAATAATTCATAAATTTGCATCCTTTATCACTTAATATCTCTTGGAACTTCGAAAATCGAATAATAATCTCATTGGCGGAGTAGGGGACAAAAAAAAATACAATAAATCTGCACCTCTGCCTTACCTGGGCAGTAGAATTTCACTACGTTGCCTCTCGAAGCATTTACATAAACATATTTCTTAAATTATATTGCAACGTCTACATCACCTCCCATTAAAACTATGCGCATCTCAGCTTATGCTTTAAGACAGGTGACCCGCGATCTCACCCCCCAAACACTCCCCCTTTCTTCACACTCAGGTCGGTCTCCATTATTTGTTATACTCCCCCCCATTCGCATCACGTCCATTCACCCATTCTCTCTCTGCGACTTTCTCCCATTCATTCTCCCATTCGCATCTCACATTTCTCCCCCCTCAGCACTCTGAGGGAGTTTGTTGGTTGGCAGTCTCTTTGAAACCACCCATCGGGCCTTCTCGGCGCGTCTTTATCAACGGTTATAGGTCCCTGCTATACTCCCCATCTACAGTATGGTAGGGCGACACCCTAACCTCGCTATCAAGGCACAATTTACTCTACTCTCTTTCCCCTCCTGCGTAACATTTTAACGAATGAAAAAAAGACTTAATATTGAACAGCAAAAATCTCTATTTCTTCAAAGGATAGGACATACACGTATTTTTATAGCAAAAATCAGTACAATTACTATTACTTTATAATAACGAAGTTGAAAGATCGATCAGTCATTTCCACATTCTTTTCGTTAAAAACATCACACGTGATAAAGAAAAAACCTTAAAATCGGATTCAAGTTTGTTTCTCAATATAATTCTTACGCTCATTTTGGAGTACTGTATATAAAAACTCTACAACTTTTATTTGATTCTTAAACACTCACTTTCGCAAAGGTTGCTCGGTAAAATTACTCTACTTTCGCTTTAAGAAATTAATATAAAAATAATTTTACACATATATTAACTTTTTCTCAATTTAAAATCAATACCTTTGCCTGTTTAATACTTAACATAGGCAATAATAAAATAAATTGAACACCCTTCAAACGCAATTACTCGTAATATTGTTCTATTTATAAAAAAAAAATTGAGTTTATGACTGCTTATAGCTATTAGTACAAATTACTTAGTTTAGTAATGGGTACAGAAATTCTACTTTTATTAATTTACTAAAGCCATACTCCTTTTTATATTCGGGGTGGCTGAGTCAAAGCATAACTACAAAGTAAAATGGCGAAGTCCTGCGACCTCAATTTCTTTTAATAATTGTCTCATTACTCACTGGATAAAAATTACAAGTACTTAGCCAATTTGGGATGCTGCTTGAATAACGTCATGGCCACCGGTACTGGAGGAGGGGGTTTTCCTATCTTCTGAGCTCGTTGGTTTTCTTGCCGACGTCGTCCATGTGTCTCGTAAAATTGCTGATTCATCATCACAGGTATCTTCTTAGTCAAATTCAGTAACAAATAATGCCGGGTAGGGGCGTTGTTTCTCAAAGCAACATTCACAGTGCACTGCAAAGTGCAATACATGAATTGCGCTGAATTTTTCTCCCAGTTGACGTTTCTCAGCCTTTGTGAACGAAGTTTCAGCAATTTTCCCTCGGAGTCAAAATGTATGGGACAATTCTTACCGCAGGGTGCCTTGCCTATACGGGGACAGGGGTGAGGTGTGACTGGCTGTGCTTTCTCAATACTCTGAGAGTCGTCGGAGCCTGAGGCGTCGCTCTCAGTGTTGCCGTCGGCCGCACTACTTCTCCTTGAGGGTGTGGTCTCGCCGCTTGCTTTTGGGCGTCTTAAAGTTTCTTCTAATTCGAGGATTCAATGAATCTTTTCCACTTCCAACATTACTTCCAGAGATGCTTTATTATCTGTTTCTTGCATATTCCATGGCAGGAGATGCACTGGAATTAATTTCTTCTTGTCTCTTCACGGTAATTTAGGCTTGATATCATCCCACCGTTGCCACGACTGACATATTAGAGTTTTTCTTAATACGATAATAACTTGAAGTCGTAGAGTTATATTTCACCTGAATGACATTAGAAATCGGGTAGTGTGGTTGGTGATAACAGATATGCTTTGTCTAGTTTATATTTGTTTATTTAGTTCTAAACTTATTCAATACCTCAAAACTCCCCATCCCCTTAAGGTAAAATTCTAAGATCTTATTCATGCCCCAGAAATATTTTAACGGACTCTCTCTCAATTCTTAACTGCCTCTTGCTCTCTTGTATGACCAAGATGGCAGGGCGTGGTAGGCTTGGACAGCCTTGCCAATAGGCTACCAGAGAAGAGGGAGTTCCCTCCCTTTTTGGGCAGTGTCAGGGCGGGGCTATCAAGAAGGCCTATTGGATACAAGGAGGGACTATATGTGTATTTTTACAGGTGCATGTACATACGTACATGTAGATGTTTGTTTTCTGCTCTTGTGGGAATTACTTGAACTTTGTGACAATTTTGACCTATATCGGCAACTGGTGCCTATGGGTTGAACCATATATCTTGTTGTCATTTCTCTGTAAACACACATCCTGCCCAGAAAATACACGGGGAAATATCAGTTACACCACTTGATCCTCCTGACACCACGTGGGCTATTTCTATTTAATTTTCTTTGTTACATTTATATAGTACTTCTTATATACAGAACTTTTATATGACACTGCGTCTAGGGTGTGTGACACCAATATCGCTAACACTTTTAACTTTCTTAGGAGCCATAATAAAGGCTATATTAAAAGTAAAACAATGGAAAATAAGCAAGAACTACGATGAAATCACGAACGAACCACACAGCGTGGGCACCAATGCCGAAATGAGAGTAGCCGAGAGGGAACCACGTGGCGGCTGATAGCGGCTGAATGGGACACATGGTGGTTTGGCCAACACAATTGTGTTTGTGGATTGGAATTTATTCGTGGGTTGGGGTCAAATTTTTTTCAGAATGTTGTTCGTGGGTTGGTTTGTTTGTAGGTACAGGTGTTCATGGGTTGGGGTCAAAATTCTCTCTCTCTCTCTCTCTCTCCATATATATATATATATATATATATATATATATATATATATATATATATATATATATATATATATATATATATATATATATATATATATATATATATATATATATATATATATACACAGTCACCTCTCGAATTAAAGCAAGGATAGGTTCTCAAAAGGCTCGTGTAATTTAATGTTTGCATAAATCAAATAGTCTATTTCCATAAGGAATAATGTAAATATTCATAGATACGTTCCACAAGTGCGTATAAACACACTATGCCAAAGAAAAAACTACGTATAACACATTTTACAAGTACATAACCAAGCTGAAATACGTAAGTAAACTCAAAATAAACAAGTACGGTATTAAAGATATACTGATAAAAAAAAAAAAATTAACTCACTCTATATACACTGGACGCCATTTGTGTGGTGGCGGTGGTCACAGTGCAAAGCCATAGCGACTCTCTGAATGGGATTTTCACCCTTATTGGAGTGACTTTTTCACATAAGTCCTTGTTATTCTAGTACTACAATGATTTATGAACTCTCTCTCTCTCTCTCTCTTTATTCAATTTATATATTTATTATTGATATATTTATTTATCACTGTATACGGTGGACACCAGGTATGTGGTGGTGGTGATCACAGTGCTAAGCCATAATGTCTTTTTGACTGGGATTTTCAACCTTATTGGAGTGACTTTTTCACATATGTCCTTGTTGCACTAGTGCAACATTGATTTATGACTCTCTCTCCTCTCTCTCTCTCTCTCTCTCTCTCTCTCTCTCTCTCTCTCTCTCTCTCTCTCTCTCTCTCTCTCTCTCTCTCTCTCTCTCTTTATTTATTATTGATTTATATTTTTTTTACTATGATTGTGACTCCAAGACGGGCCAAAAAATAAAAATAATCTGCCCTCGTCCGGCCTGGGCACAAAGAGAACAGAGAGAGAAACAGTAATATATATATATATATATATATATATATATATATATATATATATATATATATATATATATATATATATATATATATATATATAGAGAGAGAGAGAGAGAGAGAGAGAGAGAGAGAGAGAGAGAGAGAGAGAGAGAGTCATAAATCATTGCTGTACTTTTAAAACAATGACCTATATGGAAAATCACTCCAATGAGGGTAAATATCCCATTGTGTAGAGGATACTGACTGACCCCACTGAACACAAAGGCACAAGCTCTGGTTAGTGGTTAGGTCCATTTTTCTTCCACTCAGCACCTCGTTTTTCCTTGCTAGTGTTAAACATGTATTTCAAATTTTTTTACTATTATTTTGTCGAGACACTAATTCAAATTCACGCAGTTTAAGCTCGCATAAATTGCAAGGTGACTGTGTATATATATATATATATAATTATTGATTACAGTATATAATATATATATATATATATGTATATATATATATATATATATATATATATATATATATATATATATATATATATATATATATATATATATATATATATATATATATATATATATATATATATATATATATATATATATATATATATATATATATATATATATATATATATATATATATATATATATATATATATATATATATATATATATATATATATATATATATATATATATATATATATATATATATATATATATATATATATATATATATATATATATATATATATATATATATATATATATATATATATATATATATATATATATATATATATATATATATGCAGTATATAGGGGGTCCTCATGTAACGTCAGGGTTCCATTCCTGAAATGACGTAAGTCAGAACTCACTTAGATTCGAACCTGGGTCCTCTTAATGGATTTTTTATTTATTTTTTATTTTTATTTTTTTTTTATTTTTTTTTTTTTTAAGGGGGACCCTTTGTTTCTAATGGTCCTTAAAAATACTAAGACTAATCTTAATACTATTTAAAATTAACATAATATACAGGTACACTGAGCTCGCTTTTTACACGTTTTTAAAGTATGCAAAATTGGAATTAACGCCCCCCAAAAATAATAGTAAAAAAATGCAAAATACACGAATAACGCTTGCGTAAAAAATTCGAAAAAAACAAGTTTCATTTTAGTAAATAAGCAACTGCCTTGGAGGCACTTTCCCACCTTGCTGCCATGTGCATTTGTTTACATGGAAATTAAGGGGACACCCTGGGTTGGGAGGGGTGATGAGGGCAATTTTATGGCAACTTTATCGTGTGCTGGTGCCAGGTGTAAAAGGAAAGGCTCTATCTAAACTAAACATAAAAAAATTGCCCCTTTATGTAAGTATTCATAGTAAAATGATGTCATAAACAACTATGTCTTGATATTCTTTCATTTTATTGCATTTTACATAAATTTGACTTAGATAATCAGTGTTTCTGTACGATAACTTCGTCACTAGGGATGCAAGCAAGTGGTGGTGCCAGGTGTAAAAGGAAAGGCTCTATCTAAACTATAAACAGCAAAAATTTTCCCTTTTCTGTAAGGATACATAGTAAAATAATGTCATAAGTGACGATGTTTTGCTATCCTATCGTTGTGTTGCATTTTACATCAATTTGACTTAGAAAATCAGCGTTTCTGTACGATAACTTCGTCACTAGGGATGGAAGCAAGTGTTGGTGCCAGGTGTAAAAGGACAGGGCTCTATCTAAACTCTAAACAGCAAAAATTTGCCCTTTTATGTAAGTATTCATAGTAAAATAATGTCATAAATGACGATGTTTTGATATCCTTTCATTGTGTTGCATTGTACATCAATTTGACTTAGATAATCAGTGTTTCTGTACGGTAACTTTATCACTAGGGATGGAAGAAAATGTTGGGGCCAGGTGTGAAAGGAAAGGCTCTATCTAAACTATAAGCAGCAAAAAATTGCCCCTTTATGTAAGTATTCATAGTAAAATAATGTCATAAACAACTATGTTTTGATATCCTTTCATTTTCTTGCATTTTACCTTAATTTGACTTAGATAATCAGTGTTTCTGTACAATAACTTCATCACTAGGGATGGAAGCAAGTGGTGGTGCCAGGTGTAAAAGGAAAGGCTCTATTGAAACTATAAACAGCAAAAATTTGCCCTATTATGTAAGTATTCATAGTAAAGTAATGTCATAAATGACCATGTTTTGCTATCCTGTCGTTGTGTTGCATTTTACATCAATTTGACTTAGATAATCAGCGTTTCTGTACGATAACTTCATCACTAGGGATGGAAGCAAGTGTTGGTGCCAGGTGTAAAGGACAGGGCTCTATCTAAACTCTAAACAGCAAAAAATTGCCCTTTTATGTAAGTATTCATAGTAAAATAATGTCATAAATGACGATGTTTTGATATCCTTTCATTGTGTTGCATTGTACATCAATTTGACTTAGATAATCAGCGTTTCTGTACGGTAACTTCGTCACTAGGAATGGAAGCAAGTGTTGGAGAGTGGTATGAAGTGTTGTGGTGAGCTCATCTGATTCAGTCGTTCAAGTTAATTGTATCTATGTCCATTATCAATGTTTCTTATGGAAAATGACTTGTTACATTACGCGATTTTTACATTACACGTCACTTCCGAGAACCTACTTCGCGATATTCCAAGAACTGGGTGTACTTTACAGTATACATTATACTGTACAGTCTAATAATACAACACATACATAAAAATATCTGTACTATATTACACTCCAATACCTGTACTGTGTTACTGTATAGTACCAAACTGTAAATAGTACCTGTCCAGTATACTGTACTCAATGTTGCATGCTTACATATGGAGGGTGAGACTTGCTTATCAGGCGAAAGCTTGCTATGTCAGCTGCTGACGAGACAGGGACAGGCAGGTGAGTCTGGAAAGACAAAAGAATAATCCATACATAATCTATAGAAAATAAAACTACGATATAAAACACACTTGTAAACATAAAAAATATTACACTAGTATTTCATTTTTTATCAAATTAATGGCTTTGTTTATTTATTTTTCATATACAGTTTGTTATATTGAAAAATTATATTGAATATAAAAAGAAAAAATACAGGTCTATACTTTTTCGTTTTAATCCATTCTCCTATTTTTAAATATTGGTCACACATCTGCCAATTTCCACTCCTCGAGTACCAATCCTAATTTTATTAAATTATAGAATAGTGCAGTTAGTGGACAACTAAGCTCTGCCTTGCACTTCATTAATACTAGCATAAATTCCATTAGGTCCCAGAGATTTATGAGCCATTAATTTATTTATTCCTTTTATTACGTCCTCCCTCGTAATATTTATTGGACTAAGTATATTATAGGGATGGTCTGTGTATATGTATTCTACCTCTGGAAATATTTCAAGTTTTCATTGGTAACTACAGATAAGAAATATTCATTTAAACATGTACACATATCTTTATCATCATCTGTGATAAGATTGATGGCTACTTCAAGTGGTCCAACATTTAACCACTAGAGAACCACCAGAAAGGAATGGTAAGGGAAACTAGACAAAAGCAAATGTATGAATATATAATTGTTAAAAATAGTTGAATGAAAAAAACATTAACGGCCTTTGCTGTAAACTCGAAATGACGTTATATTAGGACTCCTTGTATGTATATATATATATATATATATATATATATATATATATATATATATATATATATATATATATATATATATATATATATATATATATATATATATATATATATATATATATATATATATATATATATATATATATATATATATATATATATATATATATATATATATATATATATATATATATATATATACACAGTGCTCCCTCATTTATCGCTGGGGTTTGGTTCCTTGACCCGCCACGATAGGTGAAGAATCGCGAAGTAGGAGCACCATATTTATTATAGGTATTTTACATTTATTTTTACCTTTACTGCATAAACCCTCCCTGCACTGTTAACAAACCACCCTTTACTTTATTAATGACAGCGTGCAAGCATAAATTTATGTGAACGTAATATTATGAAGATTGAAAAAAGCATTAAGAACAAACAGCAAACAAACTTTCGATATAATATCGTCAGGGTAATAGCGTGTGGAGAATATATATATTTCATTTAAGTTTCCCATGTGCAGTAGAATATATGTTTTCTTTGAACAAATTGTATGCATTTTCTTTTTCTCTCAGCTGACACTATTTACGTTAAGAATGTTTAGAACCAGTGGAATATTAATAATACTATAATCTTGAAAATTAAATAAACCTCAAATAGGGTGAGTAAATAAATATTTTATGAGTTAGATATTGTGCTTGAATAAGCATCAGCCGATACAGAGGCAAACAAACAAACAAACAAACAAATATTTATTTCCATTTCTGTACAGTTGTTATTCTTCTAAGATTAAAAGTGACTTATAAGTAGACATTATTATTATAATTATTATTATTATTATTATTATTATTGTTATTATTATATAGAAAATTAGAGAAGTACACTGAAAAAAAGTTTGTTTCATTTTTGTATAAAGAGATAATAGAATACTAACTAAGCAAAGGATACTATATAATAAACTAAGACAGCTAGATAGATAGAAAGACAAATATACAGAGATGAACAAAGGAAGATGTAAAAAAATAAAAGTAAGTTAATGTATAAAGGAAGCCACATAGCTGAGGTTGGAAATGAGGAGTCAACAAAGCGAGAGAGAGAGAGAGAAATCTAATAATAAACTTCCCTCCGTTTTGAAGTCACTCTCTACATTTCCTGATGGAATTTTAAAAGGATTCATCCATTTGCCATCAAATAGAAAAAAGAAACAGGGGAAGAAGAAGAAATCAAATGAGAAAGAGGAAATGAAAGATGACGAAAATAAATGGGGAGACGTTGACAGAGAGAGAGAATAAAACATCTTTAATTAACTCTAGTTCATTCAACCAAAACTACATTATTTATTGTAAAAATAATGGTTTAATGACAAATTCGTAATAATGATAATAATAGTAATAATAACAATAATAATAATAATAATAATCATAATAATCTCCACAATCATCATCAAAGGAAAATTATTGTTACCAATAATAATAATAATAATAATAATTAGATCTAAGGAGAATTTTTGGAATAGACATCATGAAAGTAATGCAGAGGTATGATAAAACCCAGCAGAGAATTGGATATTCATTGCACATCATTTATAATCCCTTCATATCTGACAGGTCATTAAACTCTCCATCTGTTTCTCTTTACTTTATGTATTCTTCGTGCCCAGACCCGATAAAAGCTGTTTTATTTTATTATTTTTTGGCCCGTCCTGTTGTCACAATCATATAAAAATGATTTTTTTTTTCTAGCCAAAAAAATCCGCAATACTGAATTTGCGATGGGGGAATTGCAATATAGCGAGGGATTACTATATTCAGTAATCCCCCCCTTATCACGGTAGTTCGGTTCCGGGACCCGGCACGAGACAGGAAAACCGCGAAGTAGGAACACCTTAAAAAAAAAAAAAAAAATATATATATATATATATATATATATATATATATATATATATATATATATATATATATATATATATATATATATATATATATATATATATATATATATATATATATATATATTTTGTTTTGTTTTGTTTAAGATGATTATGACACCAGGACAGGCCAAAAATGATAAAATAAAACGGCCTTTATCAGGCTGTAAAGAGAAACAGAGATGGAGAGTGTAATGACCTGTCAGATGTGTAGGGATTATAAAAGATGTGTAATGAAAATCCAGCTCTCTGCTGGGTTTACTATACCTCTGCATTACTTTCATGATGTCTATTCTACAAATTCTTCCTAGATCTTATTATTATTATTATTGGCAACAATATTTTTCCTTTGATGATGATTGGAGAGATTATTATTATTATTATTATTATTATTATCATTATTATTATTATTATTATTATTATTATTATTATTATTATTATTATTATTATCATCATTATTATTACGATTTCGTAATTAAACCATTATTTTTACTATAAATAATGTAGTTTTGGTTGAATGAACAAGAGTTACTTAAAGATTCTCTCTCTCTCTCTCTCTCTCTCTCTCTCTCTCTCTCTCTCTCTCTCTCTCTCTCTCTCTCTCTCTCTCTCCAACATTCTATTCTTCCCAACCCCCCACACTCTCTTTGTCCCAGCCAACTAGGGAGGGGCACTTTACATATTATTAAAAGGAAATAAACCAACAGATGTACAAACAATGATGAGCCCTTAATAATAATAATAATGATGATAATAATAATCTCCACAATCATCATCAAAGGAAAATTATTGTTGCCAATGATAATAATAATAATAATAATAATAATAAGATCTAAGGAGAATTATTGGAATAGACATCATGAAAGTAATGCAGAGGTATATTAAAACCCAGCAGAGAGCTGGATATTCATTACACATCTTTTATAATCCCTTCACATCTGACAGGTCATTACACTCTCCATCTCAGTTTCTCGTTACAACCTGATAAAGTCTGTTTTAATTTATCATGTTTTGGCCCATCCTGGTGTCACAATAATCTATTTTATATTTATTTTTTTTTTTTGCCCAAAAAATTCCGCGATACAGTGAAAACACGAACCAAGAAACGCGATACAGCAGGGGATCACTGTATATATATATATATATATATATATATATATATATATATATATATATATATATATATATATATATATACATACATCCATCCATCCATCCATCCATCCATCCATCCATCCATCCATGCATGCATGCATGCATGCATGCATGCATGCATGCATACATACATACATACATACATACATACATACATACATACATACATACATACATACATACATACATACATACATACATACATACATACATACATACATACATACATACATACATACATACATACATACATACATACATACATACATACATACATACATACATACATACATACATACATACATACATACATACATACATACATACATACATACATACATACATACATACATATATATATATATATAAAACGGTTTTCCTTTATCCGTGTTTCACTTTAAGGAATTTAATATATATATATATATATATATATATATATATATATATATATATATATATATATATATATATATATATATATATATATATATATATATATATATATATATATAGTGTTACCCCGGTTATTCGCGCTTCTTGGTTCGCGTTCTCACTCTATCCTGTTTTTTTTTTTGGATAAATTATTTTATTTTATGGGTATACGCAAAAATATTAAAATATTGAAAAAAAACATTTTCAGTATTTTCATTTTTTTTTTTTATTTACGTTGCATGCTGTTATTTATAATGTAAAGGGTGTTTTTTTAACAGTGCAGGGAGGGTTTATACAGTTCGTAAACGAAAAAATAATTGTGATTACTTAATTGTGTTTACGGGAAAGAGCCCAAAGCTCGTATCTTCCCGTCTCCTGATCGCTTCCATTTTATACTTAGTCATACTTATCATACCTGTCCTTAAAACTATGGATTGAGATAGCATTAACTACCTCCTCGCTTAGCCAATTCCAATTATCAACTACTCTTACACTGAAAAAGTATTTCCTTACATCCTGCAAAGAAGTTTTCTTACGAAGCTTCAAAGTATGACCTCTAGTTCTAGAGCCTGCCATATCAAAATATCGATCCCTATCCACTCTATCATAACCATGAAGGAATTTAAAGACTGTCACCATATCCCCCCTCACTCTTCTAGCTTCGAGTGATGGTAAGTCTAATTCCCTCAGCCTCTCATCATAACTGAGATTGCGTATTTCTGGCACCAGTTTCGTGGCATGTCTTTGAACTTTTTCAAGCTTAGCTATGTGCTTTTTCAAGTGCGGATTCCAAAAGGGGGCTGCATATTCGAGTTTTGGCCTCACATAGGTTACATCAATATTTCTGAACATTTCCTTGTCCATGTGCCTGAAGGCTACCCTTACGTGTGTAAATGAGTATGTGTGTTACGTCATCATCACCTCATACATGGTACTTTTATCTATCACTTTCATAAAAATTTACGTTGCTTGCTGTTATTTATAATGTAAAGGGTGTTATTTTAACAGTGCAGGGAGGGTTTATACAGTACGTAAACGAAAAAATGATTGTAAATGAGTATGTATGTCACGTCACTATCACCTCATTCACCGTAATTTTATCTATCACTTTCATAAAAATTTACGTTGCTTGCTGTTATTTATAATGTAAAGGGTGTTTTTTTAACAGTGCAGGGAGGGTTTATACAGTACGTAAACGAAAAAATAATTGTAAATTAGTATGTATGTCACGTCATTATCACCTCATTCACCGTAATTTTATCTATCACTCATAAAAATTTACGTTGCTTGCTGTTATTTATAATGTAAAGGGTGTTTTTTTTTTTTTTTAACAGTGCAGGGAGGGTTTATACAGTACGTAAACGAAAAAATAATTGTAAATGAGTATGTATGTCACGTCATTATCACCTCATTCACTGTAATTTTATCTATCACTTTCATAAAAATTTACGTTGCTTGCTGTTATTTATAATGTAAAGGGTGTTTTTTTAAACAGTGCAGGGAGGGTTTATACAGTATGTAAACGAAAAAATAATTGTAAATGAGTATGTCACGTCATTATCACCTCATTCACCGTAATTTTATCTATCACTTTCATAAAAATTTCCGTTGCTTGCTGTTATTTATAATGAAAAGGGTGTTTTTTTTAACAATGCAGGGAGGGTTTATACAGTACGTAAACGAAAAAATAATTGTAAATGAGTATGTATGTCACGTCATTATCACCTCATTCACCGTAATTTTATCTATCACTTTCATAAAAATTTTCGTTGCTTGCTGTTATCTATAATGTTAAGGGTGTTTTTTTTAACAGTGCAGGGAGGGTTTATACAGTACGTAAACGAAAAAATAATTGTAAATGATATGTATGTCACGTCATTATCACCTCATTCACCGTAATTTTATCTATCACTTTCATAAAAATTTACGTTGCTTGCTGTTATTTAAAATGTAAAGGGTGTTTTTTTAACAGTGCAGGGAGGGTTTATACAGTGTGAACGTAAAAATATATTAAAATATCTATGTACATATAGGCGGATCCTACTTCGCGGATTTCCTGGTTCGCGGCGGGTCCCGGAACCGAACTACCGCGATAAGTGAGGCAACACTATATATATATATATATATATATATATATATATATATATATATATATATATATATATATATATATATATATATATATATATATATATATATATATATATATATATATATATATATATATATATATATATATATATATATATATATATATATATATATATATATATGAATGATTTTTACCCCAACTGGAACTTGAACCTGGGACTTGTTATTACTAAGCCAAGGCGCTACCAACTACACCACAGAAGGTTTGTTTCCCTGTAACCTTCTGTGGTGTAGTTGATAGTGCCTTGGCTTAGTAATAGTAAGTCCCAGGTTCAAGTTCTGGTTGGGGTAAAAATGATTCATGTTTTCACATATGTAAGTAGTCTTAGGCTAGGAAATACTTTTTTTTATCAATAAAATAATGAAAATACTGGAAATGTTAACATGTACTATCTCACGTAGGTGCGACTCTTTGCGTTTTCTGAAACGTCGATACTGGGTATCGTATTTTCTATGATGCAATACTGTGAGTTACATGTTGAAATTTATATTATTTACTATTTTTTACTGTTTTATTATTCCTAGGCTAGGAAATACTTTTTTTAACAACAAAATAATGAAAATACTGGATATTTTAATATGTAATATGTCACGTAGGTACAACCCTTTGCGTTTTCTGAAACGCCGATACTGGTATCGTATTTTATATGATGCAATACTGTGTTACATTTTTAAATTTATGTTTTTTACTTTTTTTTACTGTTTTATTATTTTTAGGCTAGGAAATACTTTTATCAATAAAATAATGAAAATACTGGAAATTTTAAAATTTCCACATATCGTGGATTCACGTGATATACCCAGAAAATCTGAGATGTAAAATACACATGCTCTCCAAAAAAAAATCTGCAATGCACTGAATTCGGAGAAGGTGAATCGCGATATAGCGAGGGATTACTGTATATATATATATATATATATATATATATATATATATATATATATATATATATATATATATATATATATATATATATATATATATATATATATATATATATATATATATATATATATATATATATATATATATATATATATATATATACATGGTATACCTCACCCTAATTGGTTCCAGGAGAGACAACTTAAGTCGAAAAATGACTTAAATTAGCTTGTCTCTAGGCTAGCCTAGATATACATATTTACTGTAGTAGTAGTATAGTTGGGTGGGATATGCCTTTTACAACGGCTCCCAAGTCTTGGTTTTGCTTTGCTAAATTGTTTGTGCAGTTTTTATTATTTGATTTCTTTTTCTACAAATTCTTTTTATAAATTTTTTTCTTTCTTTGAGGTCTTTTTCACTACAATATCTACATAACAATATACAGTATTAGCAATTATTTCAATTTTCTTTTCTATATATGGTTGTGCTAAAAAACTATATTCTGTTCTTATTTGTGCATATGCTTCACAAAATAGTAGAAAATGTTCTAGGCTCTCTTCACATTGTTCACACTTTGGGCAGGTAATATCTTTATTTTTAAATTTATGTACAGTAAACAAATTAATGAACTCTATTATGCCATTGGCAACAGGCTTAGCATGGGACGTGCATGGTGGCCAGTGTTGCCAGATAAAGCAGATGTTTTTATTTTCAAATGTATGGTACATTTTAAGATATATATTAATTACAAGATGGTAGTACTGTAATTTAAATAAAAATTTACTTCATCTTTAAGATACTTGAAATAACTTACCAGCTTACATGTATGTTTTTTTATATTTATCATTTCTCTCATTTATGTATTCTGGCAACACTGATGGTGGCAGTGAGGACGAGGATGCATACTTTTTGTCACATATTAACTTGTTAGTTAGTTTGATACACGAAAAAATTGAATAAGTAAAAAAAAAAAAATCCACCTGTCAACAGTTCTGAGTTAAGTTGCCAAGTAGTACAGCTGTCTTATTTTCTTCATATATATATATATATATATATATATATATATATATATATATATATATATATATATATATATATATATATATATATATATATATATATATATATATATATATATATATATATATATATATATATATATATATATATATATATATATATATATATATATATATATATATATATATATATATATTTTAGCTTTCTCTTTTACTATTTTGTTTTTATTTTGTATATATATTGAGTTAAATGTAAAGTCTAATCCTGTGAT
Source organism: Halocaridina rubra (assembly GCA_037179515.1). Lineage (NCBI taxonomy): Eukaryota > Metazoa > Arthropoda > Malacostraca > Decapoda > Atyidae > Halocaridina > Halocaridina rubra. Next base: position 17,429 of record JAXCGZ010006518.1, read on the forward strand.
AACATATCTTGGTTAGCAAGTGAGTTTATCAGTTAGGAAGAATATATAGCAGAAACAGGTGGGTTCCACCTCAGACACAGGTTCGAATTTTTCCTTCAGGTTTGACTTTTGTTTTGTTGCATTTTTTTTTCTTTTTCTTTTTATCCTTAAATTACCATGGTCAAGTTTTTAAGTTAAGATGTGTGTTACCAGAAAAGAGATAAACTGAGTCACTAAATAGCACTTATATGGAGATATAAAAATTCGGTGTGAAGCTTAATTAAAAGTTTTCTCTTTTTTTTTTCCTCTTTCTCATCTTCTTTCTATATTCTGTGAGAGGGAGAACATAAAAATGACGCCATCTCTGTCCCAAACCTCTCCCATCCATGGGTCGGTAGGAGGGGTAGCCATTAGGAGACTTAAACAGAAAATCAAGAATTTAGAGGAAATGGTTATAAGCCTTGATGATAAAATTCGGAATATGGATGGAGAAATGAAAGAGAATGAAACACTCAGAGAGCAAATAAGATCTTTGGAGGAAGCAAATAAAGCACAAGGGCAGGAGAGAAAGGAACTAGAAAAAAGAATAAAGAAGCTGGAAGGGGAAAAAGAGTCAACTAGAATCTAGAATTTCTAAACAAGAAGATAAAAACAAACAGCTGAATGACAACCTAAAGGAATTAGATGTTAGTTCACTGCTCTCTTCTGAGAGAGACGAGATTGCTGCTTGGAATGTCCAGATTAAGGAAAACATTGAACAGTTCAGAAAAGAGTTCCAGGAGCTGAATATGGAAAATGATGCCATGAAAACTTCCTTTGCTGATGCACTAAAGGGGAATGTGGCAGTAAAAGAGGCTGTAAAGGTGGTGGCACTGGAAAACATACAAACAATTGACTATAAAGAGACAGTAATCGAAAAAATGAAAGACGTTGTGATGGAAAGGGCAAACCCACTCATCAGACAGGCACTTGATAAGGAGAAGACAGTGGTAATCTCAGGCATAAGCGAGTCCCAGGAGCCAACATGGCAGGGGAGACTTGAAGAAAATAAAGCTAGGGTTGTAGACCTGATAAGAAAGCTTGGAGTAGTATGTGGTCCTGAGGATATTGTAAACATACACCAACTAGGTAAATATTCGAGGGAAGGAAAGCCAAGACCAACAAAAGTAACCTTTGAGAGAGGAGAAACATGTAGGGAAATATTGTTGAGGAAAAAAAGTCTAAAAGACCTTCAAGAATTCAAAGAAGTGTTCATTAGACGATACAGAACACAGGAAGAGATGGGAAAATCAAAAACTTGTTGCAAGAGGCAAGAAGGTTAAATGATGAAAGAAATGAAGAAGAGAAGAAAAATTTTCATTACAGAGTTCTTCCAGACAAAGGGGAGATAAAGAAGATAATGACAGAAGATCAGGGGATGGGGCCTCATTTAGATTGTTATACACAAATGCTGATGGATTAGCCGGTAAGGCAGTAGAATTAAAAGATAGGATTCACAACAGTAAGGCAGATATAGTAGCAATTACAGAGACTAAGTTGAGTGAGGACATAAACAGTGTCACAGTTTTTCCTAAGGGCTTCAGAATACTAAGGGTTGAAAGATCTGAGAGGACTGGTCGAGGGATAGCACTGCTCATAAGTGAAAGGATTCAAGTTGAAGAAATAAACTTGGCTATAGAAAGTGAGTTCAAGGAATTTCTTGTTGCTCGCATAAATACTGGGTCAGAGAGCATTATAATAACTGTTGTATACAACCCACCAAGGAACCAAAATAGGCTTGAAGTTTATGAGGAAAGTCATATAGGTACTATTGAAGTCATAAACTCAGTTGTTAACATGGCACGGGAAAAAAAAATGTAGGATTTTGATTATGGGAGACTTTAATCATAAAGAGATAGATTGGATAAATCTTGACCCACACAGTGGTGAGGACTCATTCGGGGCAAGATTCCTAGATTGCGTACAAGGGAATTTCCTACACCAACATGTAATGGAACCAACAAGGGCCAGGGGTGGGGATGAGCCATCACTACATGATCTAGTGTTCACAGATAATGTGTTGGATATTGAAAAAATTGAGTATGAACCACCAATTGGAAAGAGTGACCACTGTGTGTTGTTGATGGAGTATATCATTGAAGATATTCTTCCTGGGAGTAGAGGCACTGAGGACATGAGGAGGAACTATCCGAAAGGAGATTACATCAAAATAAATGAGCTTTTTGCAGTTATTGACTGGAGAACCTTATTTTACAACAAATCTGTACAAGAAATGTATGACATCTTTTGTGAGAAATATGGGAAGATAGTAGATTGCTGCATACCTGTCACCAAAGTAGGTGTAATTCATGCCAGAGAGAAATGGTTCGATAATGGGTGTAAAAGAGCTAAGGAGTGGAGAGACAAATGCTGGAAAAGGTATAGGAGGAGAAAAAACATAAATGCCTGGCAAACCTACAAAAGAGCAAGAAATGACTACCTAAGTAAAAGGAGAGAGGCAGAGAGAGACTATGAGAGGGACATCACCAGGAAGGCTAAAGAAAATCCCAAGCTTTTCCACAGCTTTATCAGAGGAAAACTGAAGGTAAAGAACAGGTTTTAAGGCTACAGAGAGTGGATGGAAGCATCACTGAGATGGATGAAGAGATCTGCAAAGAATTGAACAAGGAGTTTCAGTCAGTATTTACAGTAGAAAATACCCCACCCCCTCAGATTGCAGTGATAGAAGCTCAAGGGCCGGTATTAGAGAACGTCAACCTTACAGCCACAGAGGTATGCAAAGCGCTGATGGATTTAGATGTTCATAAAGCTACAGGTCCTGATGACATATCCCCTCATGTGCTTAAAAATTGCGCAAACACAATATCAGTGGCACTAAGTATCATATTTAAGGAGTCACTGGAGTCGGGGGAGATTCCAAGATGCTGGAAACAAGCAAATGTGATACCTATCTTCAAAAAGGGAAGGAGGGATACAGCTCTGAACTATAGACCAGTTTCCTTGACCAGCATAGTTTGCAAAGTTATGGAGAAACTACTAAGGAAACATATGTCTCTTCACTTGGAATCCTTCAACTTTTTGTCAGTGAGGCAACATGGCTTCAGAGAAGGTAGATCAACAGTAACAAACTTATTAGAATTTTATGATGAGGTAAGCCAAATCTTACAGGAAAGAGAGGGCTGGGCAGATTGCATATTCCTAGACTTCCAGAAAGCGTTTGACACTGTTCCACATGGGAGACTTATTAGGAAGCTGCAATCAATGGCTAGAATAGGTGGAAATGTTTTGGAATGGATAAAAACTTACTTAGAAGGAAGGGAACAGAGGGTTAGAGTAAGACACTCAGTGTCTGAATGGAGAAGAGTTAGTATTGGAGTTCCACAGGGTTCAGTTTTAGGGCCACTTTTGTTCCTTGTATACGTAAATGACCTACCAGAGTCTGTAAATTCATTCATGAATATGTTTGCAGATGATGCAAAGATTGTGAAGAAAGTAAAAAACGAGAACAATGGTAGAGAACTTCAGGAGGATCTAAATAATCTGCATGAGTGGTCAGAAAAGTGGCTAATGAAATTCAATACTTCAAAATGTAAGGTAATGAGAATGGGTACAAGTGCAAGAAGGCCCAAGCTTGACTACTTGGTGGCTGGAGTACAACTTCAAGAGACAGAAAATGAGAGAGATCTAGGAGTAAACATACTGGCAGATTTGTCTCCAGAAATACATATAAATGGCATAGTAAGGGCAGCATATGCATTCTTATCAAATGTAAGGGTAGCCTTCAGGCACATGGACAAGGAAATGTTCAGAAATATTGATGTAACCTATGTGAGGCCAAAACTCGAATATGCAGCCCCCTTTTGGAATCCGCACTTGAAAAAGCACATAGCTAAGCTTGAAAAAGTTCAAAGACCTGCCACGAAACTGGTGCCAGAAATACGCAATCTCAGTTATGATGAGAGGCTGAGGGAATTAGACTTACCATCACTGGAAGCTAGAAGAGTGAGGGGGGATATGGTGACAGTCTTTAAATTCCTTCATGGTTATGATAGAGTGGATAGGGATCGATATTTTGATATGGCTGGCTCTAGAACTAGAGGTCATAGCTTGAAGCTTCGGAAGAAAACTTCTTTGCAGGATGTAAGGAAATACTTTTTCAGTGTAAGAGTAGTTGATAATTGGAATTGGCTAAGCGAGGAGGTAGTTAATGCTATCTCAATCCATAGTTTTAAGGACAGGTATGATAAGTATCACTAAGTACCAAATGGAACCGATGAGGAGACGGGAAGATACGAGCTTTGGGCTCTTTCCCGTAAACACAATTAGGTAATCACAATTAGGTAATCACTTCCATATCAGCTGATGCGGCCGCACACGCTATTTCCCTGACAATATTTTATTAAGAATATGTTCGCTCTTTGTTCTTAATGCTTTTTGTCAATTTTCTTGATAATATCCGATCGCATTAAGCTGTAGAAGAGCAGTAGGATGCAGGAGAACGAACCTCTATCGGCAAACGTTTTGCTACTTCCGTATCAGCTGATGCACCCTCACACGCTATTTCCCTGACGATATTATATTAAAGATATGTTTGCTGTTTGTTCTTAATGCTTTTATTAAATTTTCTTCATAATATCCGATTGCATTAAGCGGTAGAAGAGGAGTAGCATGCGGGAGAACGAACCTCTATCGGCAAACGTTTTGCTACTTCCATATCAGCTGATGCACCCTCACATGCTATTTCCCTGACGATATTATATTAAAAATATGTGTACTGTTTGTTCTTAATGCTTTTATTAAATTTTCTTCATAATATCCGATTGCATTAAGCGGTAGAAGAGGAGTAGGATGCGTGAGAACAAACCTCTATCAGCAAACGTTTTGCTACTCCCGTATCAGCTTATGCACCCTCACACGCTATTTCCCTGACAATGTTATATTAAAAATAACTTTGCTGTTTGTTTTTAATGCTTTTATTTAATTTTCTTCATAATATCCGATCATAGCCAGTTTATCGTCCAGCATTATAGCATGACGCTTAGCACTTGCACTAGGAATTTTCTTAGGTACCATGGGGGCAAAATATAAGATCACAAATGAATGAGAATGAGAGTAGCCAATAAGCAGACGTGTACCATGCATAAACTAATCAATTCAAAACAATAGCGGTTTCATTGGAAGGACGAGTGACGACGCCTAACGGTAGATATTGGAACTGCTGTATGTATTTTAATAAGATTATTATTTGATGCTCCTTAAATTTGGAGATATTTATAGATAAATGAGGCACAATAATATAGGAGACTGAAAGGGCATTATGAACAGTTCTTGTCTGCCGCCTAGTGGGCATCTTTATTACTTTCAATGTAAACAAAATATGGATGCGTTCATTAACAAAATAATAATTATATCAAATATTGTAACATCCCTCTTTTTATGAAGAAAAAAAAAATGTTATCATCTTGAAAACGAAAAATAAATCACTCTTTGTAAACAACAAAATCATTATATTTAGAGGGTAAAATATTCCTTGTACTCCTTGTGATTCTCTTTTGAGGAGTGAAAGACTCTTGAACTCTGAGATTCTCACTTGTTGGGTTTACATGTTTATCCTGTGGAATTTCAACCTGTTGCTGACTTTGTACTACATTACTAGAATCTTCACTACTGTGATATGAAACATTTCTTTCATTTGACTTATTAAGGTCTACTCTATTTCTTCTCAATAAACCAGCATCAGTTGAAATTTCATAAGATCTCTCGTCTAAACGTTCCTTCACAATACCTTTTTCCCAAGCTTTCTTTCCCATTACAGTGGGTTTTATTCTCACAACATCATCTTCCTGTAAAGGATCAAGATCTTTGGCATGCACATTGTAATATTTAGCGGACCTGCTATTTCTATAATGTCTGTTAATCTTAATTTTATCTACATTGATCTCAGATGGTTTCAACAACTTTGAAGAAACTGGGAGAAGAGTACGTGTGCGTCTCCCTAGGCTTTTTTGAGCCGGACTGTATTCATCACTGTGAGACGGACAATTACGGTAGTCTAATATTGCCAAATAAGGGTCATTATTGCTTTCTATGGCTTTTCTGAGTATGGACTTTGCAGTTTTTACAGCGGATTCTGCCTGTCCATTAGACTGAGGATGTTTAGGGCTTGACGTACAATGTTCTATATCCCACACTCTTATAAAATTCTGAAATATATCACTTGTAAATAGAGTTCCACAGTCACTAACTAAGATGGAAGGAGTACCATACCTTGCAAAATGTGCTTTTAGCTTACGTATAACAGTAGATGCTTTTATATCTTCTAACCTATCAATTTCCCAGAAATTACTGAAATAGTCTACTGTTACAAGATAAAACTGATTACTCAATTCAAAAATATTTGTGCCAACTTTCTCCCATGGCCTATCAGACACTTCATGTGGCATAAGAGTTTCTTTCTGCTGAGATTTTTGAAATTTGCAACAGATTTCACATTGAGAAATATGTTCTTTAATATCACCATTCATACCAGGCCAATATACACACTCACGAGCCCTTCATAGACAACTTTCTACGCCAATGTGACAAGAGTGAATAGCCTGTTTAATTTCTTTCCTCAAATTGGCAGGAATCACAACTCTATCACCTTTAAATACAAGTCCATTCTGTATAGATAGTTCATCTCTAATATGATAATAAGGCAAAACAGTTATAGGTACATTACATTTATACTCTGGCCACCCATTTGTTATCATATTTGTCACTTCAAGCAAATTTTCATCATTGGCCACAGCATCACGAATTTTCTTTAACCTGTCTTCCCTAATAGGCAAATAAGATACAACATTAACATATTCAAAATCATTACCTTTTTCAGTTTCACTAAGAAATGATCGAGACGGCAAATCTGCTATATGCATGTTCTTACCAGCAGTATGCTTAAGTTCAATATATTGCCTTGTCGCCATGTCGGTCGGTAGTCTTATTTACTTAATCAAACAGAAAGATCCTGGATAATACATAATGCCTTACATTCAAAATGAAGAGCAAACCATACTTAGTCTATTGAGCGCTGCCACCATGTTTGATGCTCCTTAAATTTGGAGATATTTATAGATAAATGAGGCACAATAATATAGGAGACTAAAAGAGCATTATGAACAGTTCTTGTCTGCCGCCTAGTGGGCATCTTTATTACTTTCAATGTAAACAAAACATGGATGCATTCATTAACAAAATAATAATTATATCAAATATTGTAACAATTATATACACTTTTATTCTTATTTATTGTACAATAACATGATTTTATGTGCTTTTGTTTTTATTTATTGTACAGTAACATGATTTCATGTGCTTTTAATGGTTTTCTAGTGATATTATGATTCCAATATTTGTAGTGCACAGACGTAAAGTTGATTATAATGACGTACAGTGTTCCCCGGTTATTCGCGTTTCTTGGTTCGCGTTCTCACTGTATCGCTCCTTTTTTTTTTTTTTTTTTTTTTTTTTTTTTTTTTTTTTTTTTTTTTGTGACACCAGGATGGGCCAAAAAATGATAAAATAAAACAGACTTTATCAGGTTTTAAAGAGAAACAGAGATGGAGAGTGTAATGACCTGTCGGATGTGAAGGGATTATAAAAGATGTGTAATGAATATCCAGCTCTCTGCTGGGTTTTAATATACCTCTGCATTACTTTCATGATGTCTATTCCAATAATTCTCCTTAGATCTTATTATTATTATTATTATTATTGTTATTATTATTATTATTATTATTATTATTGGCAACAATAATTTTCCTTTGATGATGATTGTGGAGATTATTATCATCATCATCATAAAGAAGAAGGGGGGTGGGGGGGAGAATAACTTCTCCCCAAACTGTTTTCCTTTTTTGATGTCGGCTACCCCCCAATTTAAGGGGGAAACAGCCAAGGTATATGTATGTATGTATCATTGTTTGTACATCTGTTGGTTTATTTACTTTTAATAACTGTGTAAAGTGCCCCTCCCTAGTTGGCTGGGACAAAGAGAGTGTGGGGGGTTGGGTAGAATAGAATGTTGGAGAGAGAGAGAGAGAGAGAGAGAGAGAGAGAGAGAGAGAGAGAGAGAGAGAGAGAGAGAGAGAGAGAATCTTCAAGTAACTCTTGTTCATTCAACCAACACTACATTATTTATAGTAAAAATAATGGTTTAATTACGAATTCGTAGTAATAATGATGATAATAATAATAATAATAATAATCATAATAATAATAATAATAATAATAATAATAATAATAATAATAATGATAATAATAATAATCTCCCCAATCATTATCAAAGGAAAATTATTGTTGCCAATAATAATAATAATAATAATAATAATAATAATAATAATAATAATAATAATAATAAGATCTAAGGAGAATTTTTACAGCCTGATAAAGGCCATTTTATTTTATAATTTTTGGCCTGTCCTGGTGTCATAATCTTTAAAGGAAAAAAAAAAAAAATTAGGCTGATCCTACTTCGCGGTTTTCCTGGTTCGCGCCGGGTCCCGGAACCGAACTACTGCAATAAGGGGGGTAACACTGTAAACTTTATTTATATTTTTTTTTTATTTTTCCATATATTTTTTCAAAACCAACGTATAATCGAGAACGACTTAACTCGAAATGACTTAAGCCGAGGTATGCTTTATATATATATATATATATATATATATATATATATATATATATATATATATATATATATATATATATATATATATATATATATATATATATATATATATATATATATATTTGTCCTTTTATGCGCGATTTTTTTATCCGCGAAATTGCAATAACGTCCCCAAAAAATAATAATAATAAATTCGAATTTCGCCAATAATGCCCCTCCCTTTTTTTTTTTTTTTTTTTTTTTTTTTTTTAATGTGCGCCCGCAGACGCCTCTTCCATGAGTACAAAGAGGATTACAATAAGAAAAGATCATCATCTTTATACATTATATATACACCCACCCTACCTCTGTCATATGTCTATCTAATCTGCTGGCTAGTACAGTGGTAACGCGCTGGCTTCGCATTCACGAGGTCGAAAGATCGGTCCCCGTCCAAGACCGAGAGTTTAAGCTGTTTACTGGCAGGAACTGCTGTGGGTGGACATCACAGTGGGGGGTTGGGGCTTGTCCTGGCTGACGAATACCCATTGTAAAATGGAAATAAAAAAAAAAAAAGTTTATATAAAAACATTTGAAGGTGTCTAAGGTATTGCCATTTATTATCCTACTAGGAATACTCTACGGTATTACCAAGCCAATTTTCACCAATTTACCTTTTGAACCTAAATTTATCAAGCTTAAATCCATTACCCATTACGAGTTCTGGTATGATCATGAATTTTTAAAACTTTATTAATATCACCCTTGTTAATCCCTTTAAACCATTTATACACCTCAATCATATCCCCCCTAACTCTGCGCCTCTCTAGAGAATGTAGATTAAGTTTTTTATCTGTCATATGGTAGATTTAGGCATTGCATAATTAATTTCTTTTTTCGTTTTTTAGTCTTGTTTTGGTTATTTATAATTTTTATTTTATCTTTGTTTACATTTGCAGATAGAGGTTCGTTCTCCTGCATCCTCCTCCTCTTCTACCGCATAAGTTATTTGCTCACTGCCACCATGCATGTCCCAGTGTACTGTATGACTGTTGCACACTGCATAATAGAGTACAGTACAGTAATGTATGTTAAATTCTAGCTGTAAAGTGAATATGAATATCTTTTTTATACTCTTAAAAATAGATACAGGGCTTTCTGCTTCGCTATGTAGTAATAAAATATGTTTTTTTCTTATCATATATCTTTGGCATGGTGTGTCTATGTAAGGTTTGGAACGTATCTATGCCCTTTATCATTGTTTCCTATAGAAAATGACTCGTTTTTTCACGTGATTTTCCATTTACCCGACACTTCTGAGAACCTATCTGGGCGTTATTCTGAGAAGTAGGTGTATATATATATATATATATATATATATATATATATATATATTATATATATATATATATATATATATATATATATATATATATACAGTCAACTCGATTTTTATGCATTTCTATAATATGTAAAATTGGAATAACGCCTCCAAAAAATTAAAGTAAAAAAAAAAATGCGAGAGTTCCGCGTGTGCACGTGAGAAAAAGTTTAAAAAATGGTTTAGTTTAGTAACTAAGCGACTTCCTCTGAGGCAGTTTCCCACCATTCTGCCATGTGCTTCAGTCTCTTCACCCAGTATTAACCCCAGTAAGAACCAGGGGTTTGCTTTCCCCCTTCTTCCTCCTCTTTTCCTCCCTCTCCTTCCGCTTAAGCCACCTCCTCCTTCTCCTACCGCTTTTGTCATCATTGTTTACGTTTGCAGATAAGGGCTCATTCTCAGGGTGCATTACTTTTTTATTGCTGTACAGTATTTATTTGTAAATCTCTATGTCTTTTATATTGTACACTATTTGTATATTAATATAAATAATTACAGGTCTTTCATCTTTGTTATGTACTTATAGAATATGTTTTACTTATCTTATATCTTTGGCATAGTGTGTTATGTACGGTTGTGGAACGTATCTATGCCTATTATCATGTTTCTTATGGTAAATGACTGGTTACATTACCCGAATTTTACATTACCCATGCCTTTTGAGAACCTATCCTTGCGTTGTTCCAAGAGTGAGTGTATATATATATATATATATATATATATATATATATATATATATATATATATATATATATATATATATATATATATATATATATATATATATATATATATATATATATATATATATATATATATATATATACAGTGTTCCCCCGGTTATATGCGTTTCATGGTTAGCTTTCTCACTGTATCGCAGTTTTTTTTTGGATAAATTATCATTTTATTTTATGTGTATATGCAAAAATATTAAAATATTAAAAAAAAAAAATTCTCAGTATTTTCATTTTTTTTATTAAAAAAACATATTTCAATATCTAATTGATAAAAAAAAAAAAAATTCCCAGCCTACGAATAATAAAACAGTAAAAGATAGTAAAAAACATACATTTAGATAGATAGATACGTTTATTGACCACCTCTTTTGAAAAGTACAGTATAATCTTTACAAAAGGAATATTTGGTCCAAATTACAATGAATAAATACCATAGATTTTGTACAATCATCAAATAAGTAAATGACTTTTAAATTAATATACATTGTACTAATAACTCACAGTATTGCATCATGCGAAAGTGTTCGATAGCGTACAATGTATTGGGATCGCAGCTACGTGAGCTAGCATATATATTTATATTTCCAGTAGTTTCATGATTTTATTGATAAAAAAACGTATTTATTAGCCTAAGAATAATAAAACAGTAAAAAATAGTAAAAAACATACATACTAACAGTATTGCAACATGCAAAATACGATACTGCTATCAGCGTTTCAGACAAAGACTCGTTCAGTCTAACTCACGTGTGCGCTGTTCACGTTGTGCTTATTAAACGTTTTGCTTGTGTTCGATAGCGTACAATGTATTGGGGTCGCAGCTACGTGAGCTAGCATATATATTTATATTTCCAGTAGTTTCATGATTTTATTGATAAAAAACTTATTTCTTAGCGTAAGAATAATAAAACAGTAAAAAATAGTAAAAAACATAAATACTAACAGTATTGCAACATGTAAAATATGATACCGCTATCAGCGTTTCGGACAAAGGCTTCCACCATCTTCTATTGTCTCGCCTCACTCGTGTGCGCCATTCACGTTGTGCTTTTTATTATTAATATGTTTTGCTTGTGATTTTTTTACTCGCATATTTTAACCTTTGCAATGCCTCCCAAGCATCCTTCATCTTCTAAGGCTTCTTGTAGTGAGCCTAAGCGGCAAAAGAAAATGTTAACCATTGTAGATAAAGTGAAATTCTTAGATATGTTGAAAGAAGGAAAAAAGTTTGTGGATGTCGGCCGCTATTTTACGTAAACGTTAAAATTATTGTAAAATACTGTACCTATGTATGTCACGTCATCATCACCTCATTCACGGTAAGTTTTCCTATCACTTTTATAAAAAATTACGGTGCTTGCTGTTATTTATAATGTAAAGGGTGTTTTTTTAACAGTACAGGGAGGGTTTATACAGTATAAGCGTAAAAATACTCCGCGATTTTCCTGGTTCGCGCCGGGTCCCGGAACCGAACTACCGCGATAACGGGGTGAACACTGTATATATATACTGTATAACTGTTTTCCTTTATCTGTGTTTCACTTTCCGGGATTTCTGTTATCCATGAGTTACTATCGAACAAACATATTGAAGGAATATTCCAGAAGGCAACAATTTATCTTTTTTAGATCTATTTTGCATAACTTTTATGATTTTATATTCTTACAATGGTTTTATTTTATTATTAGCTTTGTGTTGATATCTTATTATTCTTGATCTATGAATAAACAATGTTATCAGTATGTAAGTATTGATAAAAAATGTAAATACAGGTTTATATATATATATATATATATATATATATATATATATATATATATATATATATATATATATATATATATATATATATATATATATATATATATATATATATATATATATATATATATATATATATATATATATATATATATATATATATATATATATATATATATATATATATATATATATATATATATATATATATATATATATATATATATATATATATATATATATATATATATATATATATATATATATATATATATATATATATATATATATATATATATATATATATATATATATATATATATATATATATATATATATATATATATATATACACCTTGTTCCTTTTATGCGCGATTTTTTTATCCGCAAAATTGCAATAACGCCCCAAAAAAATAATAGTAAAAAACTCGGATTTCGCGAATAATGCCCCCCCCCCCTCTTTTTTTTTTTTTTTTTTTTTTTTTTACCAGGATGGACCAAAAAATGATAAAATAAAACAGCCTTTATCAGGCTGTACAGAGAAACAGATGGAGAGTGTAATGACCTGTCAGATGTGAAGGGATTATAAAAGATGTGTATTGAATATCCAGTCTCTGCTGGGTTTTAATATACCTCTGCATTACTTTCATGATGTCTATTCCAATAATTCTCCTTAGATCTTATTATTTTATTATTATTATTATTATTATTATTATTATTATTATTATTATTATTATTATTATTATTTATTATTATTATTATTATTATTATTATTATTATTATTATTGTTATTATTATTATTGTTATTATTTTTAACAATAATTTTCCTTTGATGATGATTGTGGAGATTATTATTATTATTATTATTATTATTATTATTATTATTATTATTATTATTATTATTATTATTATTATTATTATTATTATTACGAATTTGTAATTAAACCATTATTTTTACAATAAATAATGTAGTTTTGGTTGAATGAACAAGAGTTAATTAAAGATTCTCTCTCTCTCTCTCTCTCTCTCTCTCTCTCTCTCTCTCTCTCTCTCTCTCTCTCTCTCTCTCTCTCTCTCTCTCTCTCTCTCTCTCTCTCTCTCTCTCTCTCTCTCTCTCCAACATTCTATTTTACCCAATAGTGTGGGTGTATATATAATGTACAATGATGATGATCTTTTCTTATCGTAATCCTCTTTGTACTGGTGGAAGAAGCCTCCGCGGGTGCTTATTTACTATACTTAAAAAAAATATATATATTAATATAGTAAATAAGTGCCCGCAGAGGCTTCTTCCACCAGTACAAAGAGGATTACGATAAGAAAAGATCATCATCATTATGCATTATATATACACCCACCCTACCTCGGTCATATGTCTATCTAATCTACATTTGAAGGTGTCTAAGGTATTGGCATTTATTATCCTACTAGGAATACTCTACGGTATTACCAAGCCAATTTTCACCAATTTCCCTTCTGAACCTAAATTTATCAAGATTAAATCCATTACCCATTACGAGTTCTGGTTTGATCATGAAAATTTTTAAAACTTTATCAATATCACCTTTGTTAATCCCTTTAAACCATTTATACACCTCAATCATATCCCCCCTAACTCTGTGCCTCTCTAGAGAATGTAGATTAAGTTTTTTTAATCTGTCATATGGTAGATTTAGGCATTGCATAATTAATTTTTTTTTTTAGTTTTTTAGTCTTGCTTTGGTTACTTATAATTCTTATTTCATCTTTGTATACATTTGCAGATAGAGGTTCATTCTCCTGCATCCTCCTCCTCTTCTACCACATAAGTTACTTGCTCACTGCCACCATGCATGCCCCAGTGTACTGTATAACTGTTGCCTACTGCATAATAAAGTATAGTAATGTATGTTAGTTTCTAGCTGTAAAGTGAATATGAATATCTTTTGTATACTCTTAAAACTAGATACAGGGCTTTCTGCTTTGCTATGTAGTAATAAAATATGTTTTTTACTTATCTTATATCTTTGGCATGGTGTGTCTATGTAAGGTTTGGAACGTATCAATGCCCTTTATCATTGTTTCCTGTAGAAAATAACTCGTTTTTTCACGCGATTTTCCATTTACCCGACACTTCTGAGAACCTATCTAGGCGTTATTCTGAGAACTAGGTGTATATATATATATATATATATATATATATATATATATATATATATATATATATATATATATATATATATATATATATATATTTGGCATAGTGTGTTTATATACAGTTGTGAAACGTATCTATGCCTATTATCATTATTTCTTATGAAAAGTGACTGGTTACATTACGCGAATGTTACATTACCTGTGCCTTTTTAGAACCTAACATCTCGTTGTTCCAAGAGGTGAGTATATATATATATATATATATATATATATATATATATATATATATATATATATATATATATATATATATATATATATATATATATATATATATATATATATATATATATATGTATATATGTATATATATATATATATATATATATATATATATATATATATATATATATATATATATATATATATATATATATATATATATATATATATATATATATATATATATATATATATATATATATATATATATATATATATATATATATATATATATATATATATATATATATATAATGATTCTGTTTCACGAGAAACATGACAATATTGTAATTGTGAATGTTTAAAGTTATGTAAGGAAATTGAAAGATACACATGGACCTCTGGAACCTAAGTATTTGTTAAATTAGGAAGTATATATATATATATATATATATATATATATATATATATATATATATATATATATATATATATATATATATATATATATATATATATATACACATATGAGGAAAGTCATATAGGTACTATTGAAGTCATAAACTCAGTTGTTAACATGGCACGGGAGAGAAAATGTAGGATTTTGATTATGGGAGATTTTAATCATAAAGAGATAGATTGGATAAATCTTGACCCACACAGTGGTGAGGACTCATTCGGGGCAAGATTCCTAGATTGCGTACAAGAGAATTTCCTACACCAACGTGTAATGGAACCAGCGAGAGCCAGGGGTGGGGATGAGCCATCACTACTTGATCTAGTGTTCACAGATAATGTGTTGGCTATTGAAAAAAATGAGTATGAACCACCAATTGGAAAGAGTGACCACTGTATGTTGTTGATGGAGTATATCATTGAAGATATTCTGCCTGAGAGTAGAGGCACTGAGGACATGGGGAGGAACTATCCTAAAGGAGATTACATCAAAATGAATGAGCTTTTTGCAGTTATTGACTGGAGAACCTTATTTTACAACAAATCTGTACAAGAAATGTATGACATATATTGTGAGAAATATGGAAAGATAGTAGATTGCTGCATACCTTTCACCAAAATAGATGTAATTCATGCCAGAGAGAAATGGTAGGATAATGAGTGTAAAAGAGCTAAGGAGTGGAGAGACAAATGCTGGAAAATGTATAGGAGGAGAAAAAACATAAATGCCTGGCAAGCCTACAAAAGAGCAAGAAATAACTACCTAAGTAAAAGAAGAGAGGCAGAGAGAGACTATGAGAGGGACATCACCAGGAAGGCTAAAGAAAATCCCAAGCTTTTCCACAGCTTTATCAGAGGAAAACTGAAGGTAAAAGAACAGGTTTTAAGGCTTAAGAGAGAGGATGGAAGCATCACTGAGACGGATGAAGAGATCTGCAAAGAATTGAACAAGGAGTTTCAGTCAGTATTTACAGTAGAAAATACCCCACACCCTCAGATTGCAGCGATAGAAGCTCAATGGCCGGTATTAGAGAATATTAACCTTACAGCCACAGAGGTATGCAAGGCGCTGATGGAGTTAGATGTTCATAAAGCTACAGGTCCTGATGACATATCCTATCATGTACTTAAAAAATGCGCAAACTCAATATCAGTGGCACTAAGTATTATATTTAAAAAGTCACTGGAGTCAGGGGAGATTCCAAGATGCTGGAAACAAGCAAACGTGATACCTATCTTCAAAAAGGGAAGGAGGGACACAGCTCTGAACTATAGACCAGTTTCCTTGACCAGCATAGTTTGCAAAGTTATAGAGAAACTACTAAGGAAACATATCTCTCTTCACTAGGAATCCTTCAACTTTTTGTCAGTGAGGCAACATGGCTTCAGAGAAGGTAGATCAACAGTAGCAAACTTATTAGAATTTCATGATGAGGTAAGCCGAATCTTACAGGAAAGAGAGGGCTGGGCAGATTGCATATTCCTAGACTTCCAGAAAGCGTTTGACACTGTTCCACATGGGAGACTTATTAGGAAGCTGCAAGCAATGGCTAGAATAGGTGGAAATGTCTTGGAATGGATAAAAACTTACTTAGAAGGAAGGGAACAGAGGGTTAAAGTAAGACACTCAGTGTCTGAATGGAGAAGAGTTAGTAGTGGAGTTCCACAGGGTTCAAATTTAGGGCCACTTTTGTTCCTTGTATATGTAAATGACCTACCAGAGGCTGTAAATTCATTCATGAATATGTTTGCAGATGATGCAAAGATTGTGAAGAAAGTAAGAAACAAGAACAATGATAGAGAACTTCAGGAAGATCTAAATAGTGTGCATGAGTAGTCAGGAAAGTGGCTAATGAAATTCAATACTTCAAAATGTAAGGTAATGAGAATGGGTACAAGTGCAAGAAGGCCCAAGGTTGACTACTTGGTGGCTGGAGTACAACTTCAAGAGACAGAAAATAAGAGAGATCTAGGAGTAAACATACTGGCAGATTTGTCTCCAGAAATACATATAAATGGCATAGTAAGGGCAGCATATGCATTCTTATCAAATGTAAGGGTAGCCTTCAGGCACATGGACAAGGAAATGTTCAGAAATATTGATGTAACCTATGTGAGGCCAAAACTCGAATATGCAGCCCCCTTTTGGAATCCGCACTTGAAAAAGCACATAGCTAAGCTTGAAAAAGTTCAAAGACATGCCACGAAACTGGTGCCAGAAATACGCAATCTCAGTTATGATGAGAGGCTGAGGGAATTAGACTTACCATCACTGGAAGCTAGAAGATTGAGGGGGGATATGTTGACAGTCTTTAAATTCTTTCATGGTTATGACAGAGTGGATAGGGATCGATTTTTTGATATGGCAGGCTCTAGAACTAGAGGTCATAGTTTGAAGCTTCGTAAGAAAACTTCTTTGCAGGATGTAAGGAAATACTTTTTCAGTGTAAGAGTAGTTGATAATTGGAATTGGCTAAGCGAGGAGGTAGTTAATGCTATCTCAATCCATAGTTTTAAGGACAGGTATGATAAGTATGACTAAGTATAAAATGGAAGCGATCAGGAGACGGGAAGATACGAGCTTTGGGCTCTTTCCCGTAAACACAATTAGGTAATCACAATTAGGTAATCACATATATATATATATATATATATATATATATATATATATATATATATATATATATATATATATATATATATATATATATATATATATATATATATATATATATATATATATATATATATATATATACAGTGCTCCCTCGTTTATCGTGGGGGTTCGGTTCCGGGACCAGCTGCGAAAGGTGAAAATCCGTGAAGTAGGAGCACCATATGTATAACAGGTATTTTACATTTATTTTTACCTTTACTGTATAAACCCTCCCTGCACTGTTAACAACTCACTCCTGTCTTTATTAATAACAGCTCGCAAGCGTAAATTTATATGAACATGATATTATGAAGATTGAAAAAAGCATTAAGAACAAGCAGCAAACAAACTTTCGATATAATATCATCAGGGAAATAGCGTGTAAAGAATATATATATTTCATTTAAGTTTCCTATGTACAGTACGATATATGTTTTCTTTTTAACGAATTGTATGCATTTTCTTTTTATCTCAGCTGACTGTCTTTACGTTAAGATTTCGTGCAGCATGGTCGATATGTAAAGAAGATAGAATAATGTTTAGAACCAAGGAATATTAATAATACTATAATCTTGAAAATTAGATAAACCCCAAATAGGGTGAGTAAATAAATATATTATGAGTAAGATATTGTGCTTGAATAGTGATAAGCATCAGCTGATACAGAAGGGGCAAACGTTTTGGTTAAAGGTTCGTTCTCCCGCATCCTCCTCCTCTTCTACCACTTAATGCGATCAAATATTATGAAGAGAATTGAAAAAAAGCATTAAGAACAAACAACAAACAAACTTGCGATATAATATCGTCATGGAAATAATGTGCGAGGTTATATCAGCTGATACAGAAGCGCCAAAATGTTTGCAGATAGAGGTTCGTTCTCCTGCATCCTCTTATTCTTCTACCACTTAATGAGATTAAATATTATGAAGAGAATTGAAAAAAAAGCATTAAGAACAAACGATAAACAAACTTTTGATATAATATCGTCAGGGAAATAGCTTGTAGAGACTATATATATTTCATTTTAGTTTCCCATGTACAGTACGATATACGTTTTCTTTGTAATGAATTGTATAGTTTCCCTTTTCTCTCAGCTGACTTTGTTTATGTTAAGATTTCATGCAGCATGGTCGATATGTAAAGAAGATAGAATAATGTCTAGAACCAAGAAATATTAATAATACTATAATATTGAAAATTATATAAACCCCAAATAGGGTGAGTAAATGAATATTTTATGAGTAAGATATTGTGCCTGAATAGTGATAAGCATCAGCTTATCACTATTCAGGCAAAGTATCCGTGGCTAAATGGTAGCGTCCGTGACTCTGTGTCGGCAGGTCGAGGGTTCGCGACCCGTCATGGACTGAGGTTAGTAAGGGCATACACTCAGGGAAACGATTACACATGTCAAAACAAGTCCTTCGCAAGAAGGCATCCGTCCTATCCCTTAGTAGAAAGGGAGTTCGAAACGTAGAACCAAATCAGTCAGTGATAAGCATCAGCTGATACGGAAGCGGCAAAACGTTTTGGCTAGAGGTTCATTCTCCCACATCCTCCTCCTCTTTTACTGCTTATGCGATCGAATATTATGAAGAGAAAGGAAAAAAGCATTAAGAACAAACAGGAAGCAAACTTTCAATATAATATCATAAGGGAAATAGCGTGTGAGGGTGCATCAGCTGATACGGAGGTGGAAGAATGTTTGAATCCTAATGCTAAAAAATAGCATATACCCAAAAAATCTGCAATATAAAATAAACAACATATATCCAGTAGTAGGTAGGCTCATGGCACCAGCTACACTGAATATTCTTGGATATTCGTTACACATCTTTTATAATTCCCTCACATCTGACAGGTCATTATACTCTCCATCTCTGTCTCTCTTTACTTTATGTATTCTTCATATCCAGGCCCGATAAATGCTGTTTTATTTTATTATTTTTTGGCCCATCCTAGTGTCACCAAAAAAAAAAAAAAAAAAATGCGATGCACTGAATTCGCGGAAGGTGCATCGCGATATAGCAAGGGAT